>JAJLYV010000010.1:0-235918 GCA_030571815.1 Wickerhamiella siamensis
TGGTAATGCAGTGGTATTCACAAATGGTGCACTAGTGGTATTGACAGGCAAAGCAGTACTGTTCACAAATGGTGCACTAGTGGTATTAACTGGCAAAGCAGTAATATTCACAAGTGGTACACTAGTGGTATTAATTGGCAAAGCAGTAATATTCACAAGTGGTACACTCGTGGTGTTAACAGGTAAAGCAGTAGTGTTCACAAATGGTGCACTAGTAGTGTTCACTGGTAATGCAGTGGTATTCACAAATGGTGCACTAGTGGTATTGACAGGCAAAGCAGTACTGTTCACAAATGGTGCACTAGTGGTATTAACTGGCAAAGCAGTAATATTCACAAGTGGTGCACTAGTGGTATTAACTGGCAAAGCAGTAATATTCACAAGTGGTGCACTAGTAGTGTTCACTGGTAATGCAGTGGTATTCACAAATGGTGCACTAGTGGTATTGACAGGCAAAGCAGTACTGTTCACAAATGATGCACTAGTAGTATTAACTGGCAAAGCGGTACTGTTCACAAATAGTGCACTAGTGGTATTAACTGGCAAAGCAGTAGTATTCACTAATGGTGCGCTGGTGGTATTTACTGGCAGAGCAGTAGCGTTCACGAATGGTGCACTCGTGGTGTTAACAGGTAGCGCAGTAGTGTTCACAAATGGTGTGCTCGTGATATTATCCGGCACAGTAGTGTTTACAAACGGTGCACTCGTGGTATTTACTGGCAACGCAGTAGTGTTCAACAATTGTGCACTCGTGGTATTTACTGGCAAAGTGGTGATATTCACAAACGGTGTGTTGGTGGTGGTATTCACTGGCAAAGCAGTTGTGTTCAAAATCAGTGAGCTAGAAGTGCTCACTGGTACAGTAGTAGCGTTCACGAACGGCAGACTAGTTGTGTTCAGTGGCAGGGCTGTTGTGTTGATAAACGGTACGCCAGTGCTTGTGTTCGTCATTGTCATACTTGTAATATTCAACGGCAGGGCTGTTGTGTTAATGAATGGTACACTTGTACTGGTATTTCCCGATGGCATACTTGTGATGTTCAAAGGAACAGCAGTAGAGTTCGCAAATGATACGGAAGTCGTGTTCATTGGCTTGACACTAGTATTGAATACTGGGGCACTAGTGGTGTTCATTGGCAAGACCGTAGAGTCAGAGATAGGCGCACTTGTCATACTCTGTTGTAAAGAAGTAGTATTCACAAATGATGCCATAGTCGTGTTCAGTGCCACGGCTGTTGTGTTGAGAGGCGACACCCTTGTACTAAGGTTGACCAATGGCATACTTGTGATGTTGAATAGTGAAGAAGTCGTGTTCACGAACGGTGTACTTGTAGCATCCAATGTGGTGTTGGTAACATTAGAAAGGGGGGTGCTGGTTACACTCAGTGGCCCAGTGCTGGCATTGAATGGCAAAGCAGTTGAGGAAGAAGGTTCTTCCACACTGTATTGAGAGGACGTGAAATTGGAAAATGACTTACTTGTAGTGCTGGCAGAAAGAAGTGTATCACTCAATGATGAGCCACTAGTAGTATTCGATGGGACTGAACTCGCGTTAACATTTAACTCAGTTAGAGCACTAGACGGGTTGAAAGATTTCAAGTTCAAGGTGGAAAGACCTGCTTGATTAATGGAGGAAGAATTGAAAGCACTCGATACCATACTACTGTGAGAAGATATAACGGTGGCATTCGTCATTGGTTGACTGGAGCTTGTCAAACTAGACAAGAGAGCCGTTTGGGATGCAGAGTGCAAAGAACTCTCCGTAGAGTTAATATACCCACTCCCGGAAATAGAAATGTGTGAGGACAGAAACATGCTGCTTGACGAGGCCAAACTCTCAGTGGGCAGTCTGCTGGAATTGGATGAGTAGAGCGGAATGCTGCTCGACAAAGCTGAACTTTCACTGAGCGATTCACTAGAAGAAAAAGACGCAAGAGAGGTGTTACTCAACAAAGCTGAGCTTCCACTGGAAACGTCATTTAAATAGGAGGAGAAGGATGTTAGACTTGACTCCCTCAAGCTAGCACTGGATAAGCCACTTGAGACTCCTGAACTCGGTGAAGACGTGCTCTGAAGCGCTCCCAGTAAAGACTCGTCAATTAACCTACCATTTTGATCATAAAAGCGTGTTCTTGTATGAGACATAGATCCAGAAGAAGATTCAAAACGCGATGACACTGACGATGTTGGTGAGAACGACGTCAAATCTGGAATAGGATTTCCATACTGATCTACAACTCGCGTTGCAGAGATCAGCGACGACTGAGCACTAGAGGCAGGCAGCGATAAGCTGCTTGACATATTGCTGCTGGAGTATAAGCTCGAGGACAACTCACTAGAGCTCATTCCAGTTTCCGTCATATGTGACTCTGAGGGAAAACGCGACGATAATGAGACGGGGTAACTTGAGGAAGTCACAGTGGGGGGGCTGCTTAGGGCTTCCGACGACAGCGTAGGAGACAAGCTAGAGCATAGGTACGACTCACTCGAAAAAGCAAAGTTGGAAACCATTTCAGAATTATCGGAGACCGAAGCCCTGGAGCTCGGCTTCGAAGTACTCGAAAACAAGATACTAGAACTGTGAGATGTTTGAATGAGAGCTGGGGATGAAACCCCCAAGCTATTTGATGGCACAAGCAATGTTGAGGGAAATTGGCCAGACAATTTGAGGTTGTCTGTGTCCAGGGATGAAATTTCCGGTACTGACTTTGACTGTGGACCGTTCAGCGAGGTCTGGGCGGCACTCGAAGTTGCCACATGACTTATCGAAAAAACCTGCTCAGAGCTAGTTAATCGGCCATTGTCTGTCATAGCACCAAAAGGAACTCTAGACATAGGAGCCGTAGGTTCCGCCAATAATGGCGAAGCGGCCATGGAGAGATGCAACGTTGATAAAATAGCTATCACGTTGACAATCATGGAAGCGGACGGACACATCTACCTACCTAATGACTATATATACTTAAGTGAGAAAATCTGCATCAAAGTTGCTTTGGCTATGCGCGTTGAAAATCGTAGAGGTATGATCAAAACGACATAACCCACATGTCACTTACGCACAGGAAAAAGCTGTAGGTGAGCAACGTGATGCATCGACCCTCTCCAGCTGTTGTTACACTCTTGAAAGGTGAACTTGCATCAATTCTTTTATGTATTTAGTATCCATTATAGATGCTTGGGATAATTCAAGAAACGCAGCTCCTGGTGACAAAGGAATTGTTTTTCAAGTCTTTGCAGGTATGCAGGAAGCTGTAGGGTCTGCTAGCACTCGCAGAAAATGACGCACTAAATTAACGCGCATCCTGCTGGCGTTGAATAAATGACTAGAAGAGCATGAAAGTTGTAACTTTGTTTAAAAAAAGATATTTTCAATGTCTGTAAATGGGGTTCGAGATCCTCTCTTAAACCCCGCAAGTATCGCATCGCACGTATTTGCAGATCGTTCATTTAGGGCTTACCCGCGTATTCTCAGGGAAATTAGGATAAAATCAAGTTAGAACTTGCGTGCGCTGCTGCTTACGACCACTAATTTCTTGCTTGTATGCTATTAGTAAAATGGGATTAAAGCCTAGACTTACGCCAAATGAAGATCGATCTTGGCTTTTTGAGCCTATGGGTGTGCCTTTTTCGGATAGCTTGCCTACTTCCCGATAATGACATAACGAAACTAATGTGCTTATGTCATCCGAGAATACTTTGGAAGAAATTGGATTTCTCCTTCTCAATCCTAACCTCTACTAAATGGCTGAAGTGCTAAGAGAGCAAGGTAACGGCCTATTTAAGACCGGGGACTTCAGTGGCGCTGTTGCAAAGTATACTGAAGCTCTCGGATTGGAGCCTGGCAATGCCGTTCTTTATGGTAACCGTGCGGCGGCCCTGATGCAGGCTCAGGATTACCCAAAAGCCTTTGAGGACGCCAGTTTAGCGCACCGTTTGGCTCCAGAAACCTGGAAAGCACAGCTGCGGCTTGCCAAGTTGTATACACTGCTCGGGCAGCCTGAAGAAGCTCTTGCGATGTTCTCATCGATGAATCCAGTCGCTTCCATGGGAGACGTTATGCCTACTCAAGAAATGCTCCGCAATCTGAAGCAGGCCAAGGCGATTCTTGAGGACCCTAGTCGTGACTACAAACTTGGAGTCTATTCTTTGGATTCTGCAGCACGGCATCTGGGTCAACGAGTGCCCATCCCTCGGTCCTGGCGTATTCTTAAGGGCGAGCTTTTTATCAAGGGTGGCCGTGTAGCCGAAGCCGGTGCGGTAGCGATTGAAATTTTGCGGGAGAATGCTCAGGATCCTGAGGCACTGGCTTTGCGAGGTAAAGTGCTTTATTATGAGGGCGATACTGCCAAGGCAGTGTCTCATTTTGCAGAGGCCCTGCGTCTCGATCCAGATAATGCTAACGCCCGCAAACTACACAAGCTTTCGCGGGAGATTGCTAAAGTTCGTGAAGAAGGTAATGTTGCCTTTAAAGCTCGTGATTTTGCGAAGGCACGCGATCTTTACACTAAGGCTATTGAACTTGATCCGGAGAATCGGTTTGCTGCTTCGCGGCTTTACTCGAACCGTGCCACGGCCAACATGCAACTTAAAGATCTTGATGCCGCCTTAGCTGACTGTGATGCTGCACTGGCTGCGGATGATTCGTTTGTGAAAGCTCTGCGGACCAAAGCTCGTGTTCTGGGCCAGCTTGACCAGTGGGCGGAGGCTGTCCAAGCTTTCAAGGAAGTTCTTGAGCGCGAAGACGACCCTACTGTTCGTCGTGAGCTCCAGGAAGCTGAGCTCGAGCTGCGTAAGGCGTCACGCAAGAACTACTATAAAATTTTGGGGGTTGAAAAGACTGCCACTGAGATTGAAATTAAAAAGGCTTACCGCCGGCAGGCCCTAGTTTACCATCCGGACAAGAACCCTGGCAATGACGAGGCTGCCGAGAAATTCAAGGAGATCGGCGAGGCGTATGAAATTTTGTCAGACCCGCAAAAACGAGCCAACCACGACTCTGGTGCAGACATGGATCCAATGGGTGGTATGGGCGGTTTCGGTGGTATGGGCGGCATGGGCGGCATGGGCGGCGGAATTGACCCGGCTATGTTCTTCCAAATGTTTGGCGGACAACAATCTCAAGGTTTTGGAGGTATGGGCGGCGGCTTTGGAGGCATGGGCAGCGGCTTTGGAGGCATGGGCGGTAGCTACGGTGGTATGGGCGGTGGCTACGGCGAGCATTATAGCCGTGGGTTCAGCTTTGAATAAATTCCCTGGTTTCTCATATGGACGTTGCAGGCGACGTTTCAATCGCTGTACATTACAAACAATTTTTAGGTGCATCAGCATAAAGTAGTTAATGCAAACATTGATATACGGGTGATGCCATGGAAAAAAAGTTTCATCTGGCAGGAAAATGGGGAAGATTAGGAAGACTATAATTACACAAAAGCACAATGGCCCAAAACGAAAAGAAAACAGAGGCCGGGCTGAGCGCGTATGATTAAATAATTCAATCGTTTGATTCAGTCGTCGGAGCAGCAACAAAACACGCTGTACCACTTGCGTTGGTGGGCTGGCTGCTCACCAGCTTGGTGGTTTTGCGAGTAGCGAGGCTGATCACCTGCGCGAGACTGGTTTGGCGCTGAGATAGGCGCGCCCTGAGCCTGGTTAGCAGCAGCGGAGGAATGGCGGGTTGCCGCCGCGGCATTTGCGTCCGACGCGGTGCGATCGCCACCGGCATTGCGGCCGCCGTCTCGGCGACTCGAGCTGCGGACGACGGCGTTGGCGGGCTGGCGGGCGTTGCTAATTTGCTGGCGGGACGAGCGTCCCTGCGGGTGGCCAGGGCGGCCGTAGCCGTGGAGATTAGCGCGGGGTAGTTGGCTGTCCCAGTTTGCAGAGTTGCCCGACTGAAGATGGGCCCAATCATACTCGTTGTCCTCTACTTCGCCGGTGCCGCGGAGGGCCTCGGTCATGAGGTCGCGCAGATAGTCATAGTCCGGGGTTTCTTCAAAGCCGAGCTTGCGCACATAAGTGAGGTACTCTTCAAACTGCTTTGGGAATCCCTCGCAGAGCTCGCGGATGGGCGTAGTCTGCTTTTTCTCTCCGATCTTCTCATACTTTTGTTTGTTTGTCGCCGCCTTAAGGCCCTGCCACGGCAGACCACCCTTGCGCAAAAAGTAGATAAACACGTGTCCGAGGGCCTCGAGGTCGTCGCGGCGACTTTGTTCGCGGCCCAGGTGAGTGTTGATACTCATGTAACGCGCCGTTCCTGATAACGACTTGCGTTCGCGATAAGGGATGTGCTGGCGCGTGACAGGGTCCCGGTAGAACTTGGACATGCCAAAATCGACCATGTAAATTAGACTGGCAGTAGAAGTACCGGGACGCCCAATTAGAAAGTTATCCGGTTTGATGTCGCGGTAGATTAAGCTGCGTTCGTGGACAGTCTGAACCCGCGAGATCATCTGTTTAGCCACCATAACCACCGTTTTCAGTGAGAACTGACGGTTACACCAGTCAAACAGATCTTCCAGACTGGGGCCGAGTAGATCAATTACCAAGATGTTGTGAAGTCCCTCCTGGCCGAAATAGTAAACGTTCGGAATGCCGAGGCACCCATAGAGCGCCTTATAGGTGCGGTACTCGTCCCGGAGCTGCGGAGCATCGCTTTTGCGCGGCTCAAATTTAATAGCCACTTGATGATTGTTGAGCAGGTTTGTGCCGTCGAAAATGACGCCAAAAGACCCCTCACCGATTTTCTTACCGACCCGGTAATGTACACCAACAACCGACTGGCCAGACATCGCGTTGTCAACTTCCGCTAAACTGAATTTTATGCCTTGGCAAGAGTAAAATAGAAAAAGAGCACAAAAGAGGGCAGCTTCAAAATCGCAGCGTGTGGGTGAAGGATGGGGGAAAAGAGGGTTAGTTGGGCTGCTGACCGTACCCCGTGGCTTAAACCCTTGACAAAGGGTAACTCTACTCTCAAAGTTTTTTACCCTCTGAGAATGGCCCTACAAAGGGAAATACAGGGCAAGGGCAAACTATTCGCTACATTCCATTCTCAGGCCGCAGATAAAGGAGAATTGACTACCCTCCATTGGGGGGTCATTTATTCTGTACCCCCTGAACAATTAGCCAGTAAAAAAATATTCTTGATATAAATACTCAAATGTTGTGCCCTTTTCTATACTATGTGAGCTTCTTCGCATTCCCTGTCGTCTTTTCGGCGAACCCGCTGCTCTCCCAAACTTGCCAGCCCAGGCTAGTTTTGATAATCAGATTCATCTTATTTTTCCCCCCACGAGTTTTTTCTAATCTGAGTTTATTATTAACCACTTTTTTCACCTTAGAATGCGGTATGATCTGAATGTGCCCTGGCCAGCCCAGGCCGCACAGCCAGTGAAAACAATGCAAAAATCACTGGTGCTCCTCAAGGAATTGGGTTATACGGCTGTAGCTCTTAATTTTGTGGTTGCTGGTAAACTCAAGGGCGTTGTCTCGCCGTTCACAGATGAAATTATGCGGGAACTGCAGCGAACTGTGCCAGAGATGCGTTTACTCAAACGAGTCACTCTTGTTTTAGATGAACAGGCCCAAAACCAGAGTTTTACTAGCCTGCTGAGCAAGTTCGACATTGTAGCTGTTCAGCCCAAGACGGAAAAAACTTTGCAGAGCGCCGCTACCGCTCTAGACATTGACCTAATTTCGATTGACATGACCTCTCGTACTGCCTTCTATCTCCGTCACAAACTAGCTTGCGCTGCCGTGAGCCGTGGGGTTAGATTTGAGATTTGCTACGGTGCCAGCCTCGATGGCGAGGGTCGCCGATATACTATTTCGAATGCCATGTCCATTATTAGAGCCACCCGGGGCCGCGGCATTGTCCTGAGCTCTGGGGCGACCCAGCTTGCCAATTTCCGAGCACCTTTTGACGCAATCAATCTTCTCACAGTTTGGGGGCTCAATTCAGGTGCCGCACGAGACGCTGTAGGTCCCGCTGCTCGAGAAGCGGCCATTAATGGGCTGCTACGAGCGAAAAGCGCCAAACAAGCCGTGGTGGCCGAGGATCCAGACAGTGGGCGACCAACAAAAACACTCCGAGTGGCATAGTATAACTTATTTATTTTAATTCTTACGAAGCTAGCCGAGGGCCAATGGTAAACGCACGGATGCCCAAATACGAGCTCAATCTATCAATGACCAAATTTGCATAACCCATAAAGTAGCCGAAGGCAAAGCAGAACCACAACCAGAGGTAAACATATTCAGGGATAACGGTATTGAAATCAATACCCAGGTGGCCCAAAACGCCATAGGCCAAACCACCAAAGTAGACCCAGAGCACACTGAATGAGCGAACCGGGAACGACTGGAAGCACAAATGGCTCAGAATAATGGACGTAGTGACCCGTCCAAACGTAAATGATGTGGCCATGGCAAACAAAAACAGGTGGTTGTCGGCAAGAACCCAAGACGTCGGGCTGGAAAGCCACAGTGCCACAGACGCCGTGAGGGCGATAATAGGCACCGTTGTGCGGAACGCGTAAGGCAACTTCTCGAGCTCTTTACGCTCGGAGAGCGAGCGCTTCACATTCGCCAGGCAGGCAGGTATATGGGCGACAACCACGCCGAGAATCACAGTAACGCCGTAAAGCGGCTTGAGACCAATACCGAATATCTGGTTGTTCCAGATCTGCGGGCCGTAAATGCCGTTCAAAATGTGAATGAGGGCGACCACCAATATTCCTTCAGTGGGACCGTTCAAAAACCCCAAAAACAGCGTGTGAGTGTAGTAGGTCTCCCAGGTGCTAAAGTACATGGCGACGCAGGTCGATATTGAGTTCACAGCACCGTACCAGGTCAGACCAAGTCCCATACTAGCGGTAGTTACAAGACCTGCCCAACAGCAATTGAGTGAGTCAATTCCATGGTCAAAAAGCTCTCCAAGCGGCGACGAGGTGCCCGTTTTGCGAGCCTGCTTGCCATCAACATTATCCATGGTTTGGTAAAACAGCAAGCTGAATGCAAACCAAAAATAGACCCATCTCGGCGCTTCAGACTCAAAATCTGGAATATAGATTAGCACTAGCGCCAAATTGCTTACAATCGCGCTGATTCCTATCAGGGTGATCGTATTCGGCGCTAGCCAAGGTGGCATAAACTCCGCAACCCAAGTCCAAAACGGGTTCAGAATGTATTTTGAGGTCGGTGAAAGATCTACCGATGAGTACTTGTACCGTCGGAGATTGGCCAAAGACGCATCGTCTAGCAGTTCGACGTTCTCGTGCAGAACACGCTGCTCAAACTCGAAAACGTGTTCCATGACAAAGCTGTGAAAACGGATCTGCGCTATTTCACATCTATCCCCTATCGTAGCACAACTTCTTCCATAACAACATTGAGTCTATATCTCTACTCCGCACGAGACGCTAACCGCATAGCTCCGTGTCGACGAACCTCTTTGTCCATAACCTGCCGGAGAACTTTACATCCCTCTACTCCCAATTCAAGAGCCGGCTCGAGTCGATCCAAGCCTAGCCGTCGCTCGAGAATAAGCAATGAAATTTTGTCTGTCTCGCCAACAATGCCAATAGTTACACTAGCCAACTCCGTTTCCTCGATATGATTCGGGTCAAGCAGCGGAATCTGGTCATAAAGTGCTACACTGCAAGAACTGACGTACTCGTACATGGGAAGTCCAGCATCAATAAGAGCCAGCGTCATGGCATTGATACAGCATGCTAAGAGACCGCCGTCTTGGGCGATTACTGTGAGGGAACAAACGATCTCTGTGCGGGGGTGGAGATGGGTAAGAACGGCTTCTTCAAATAAGTTTTGTAGGTTGACCGAGATCTCTTGGAGTCTCCGGTCGTTTGTGATATGCTTTGTACGCTCTGTTGTTGAAAATGGGGCGATAGACACCGAAACTGTCAAAGTAGCCTTGTCCTTGGCCCGGCTTCTAGATTCAGGCTCTTGCGGGCCCTGCACAATGCAAACTACTTTTGATGCACCCATTTCCATAACCGCACTACCATCAGCACTTTTCGGGTGGGTATTAATGCCACATTTAATATGTCGAAGTTCGTTCCATCGTCGCCCGTCTGCCCGCAGACCTTCTGGCGAATATATTTCAAATCTTGACATGACAAAGCAGTGACCTGCTAGGCACGAGACTAAATAACCTCTGGGTAAAGAGATTGACAAAATAGTAAAGATATATCAGGAATTGCGCACGAACTGCACATCTACACTGGGTTGAATAAGAATTGTAAGAGAAAATTTGAATTTGTACTTGTCATAGCCAGGACCAAGTAAATCATCGTACTCCTGAGCCAACCGACATAATACGAATGCCGCCTCAGTTAAGGCAAACTGTTGGCCAAGGCATACCCTGGGACCCCCATTAAACGGAACATAAGCCCAAGATGGCACCTTAAGATTCTCCCATCGTTCGGGCTTGAACTCGTCTGCGTCTTCACCCCAAATGTTTCGGTCATGGTGTAACGCCAGTACATGGTAAACAATGTGACTTCCGCCTGGCAGTAGCAGGGGCTCATCTCCATTAGGACCGCCACCTCTTGGGAGTACAACATCCCGGCGTGCTCTGCGTAAATTGATAGGGACATTAGGATGGACTCGTAGAGACTCGTTCACACACCATTGCAGATACTTACAGGTCTTTAGAGACTCGAATGTCACATCACCAGGATCGCTACCAATCTCTCTGAGAACACTTTCGCGAAGCTTTGGCCACGATTTCGTAGCTGCCAAATGCATTATCAAGTGTGACATGAGGGACGACGTCGTGCCAAAGCCTGCCAAAAAGATACTCAATGCCTGATCGCGAATGAGTTTCGAGTCGGTAGTATACTGGCACAAATCAGTCACGAAGTTGTATCGAGACTCATCAAGTTTCTGCTTTTTGGCAGTCTCGATAACGTTGTCAACAAACGAATGGCAGGTTTCGACAGCTCTCCACATTTTGGGTGGAGACACCAACCAGGCAAGTTTCATAAACCTAGTCCGAACAGCAAGCCAACCAACGGCGGTCGTAATTGCGTCACTGAGTCCCGTCCCCGAAATCTTAGACCCGTCTTTGAGGTCGAAATACCGCTCCTCACCTGTCAAGCTATCCATGTCGACGCCAAATAGGAAATGCAGCGAAGTGTCCCGAGTCAAGAGTCGGAAAATAGGCTGGACATTGCCTGGTTGGCCATTCCAGCTGTCAATGACCTTGAACAAACTCTGGATGTGGTGCTCCATCATGTCAAGGTTGGAGACGCGCTCGCGGGCGAATAGAGGTCTGAGCAAGGACCGTGAAGATTTCCAATGGGGGCCATCAGAGGTGAAAATTCCATCACCCAGGAGGGGGCTCAAAGCCTGGTGACGATTTGCCAGGCCGAAATCCTTGAACTTTGTCGATAGAATTGCCTTGATAATTTCTGGATCCCGAGTCACAACGACATTCGAGAAGAATACCTGGGTATAGAGCGTTTGGAAAGGTGAACGGCTGAATTCAAGAGAGTTACTCATGGCCAGGTTCATTCTACCTTCCCGTAGCAACTTAATGCCTTGCTTGAGCCCCAAGGGCCAGCACAATTCTTTGTGAGGAATTCCTGCCCCAGCTCTGCGGGCTCGATAGTCATAGATATAGCGGGGATACACAAAGTCGTATGCCAGCCACACGGCGAGGGCAATGGCAAGAATAGTGAAGATCATAACAATTTTACCTCTTGTTGTGCTGGTTTAATTGTTTCAAAGAGTAATACGATCCAGTTTTGATCACATGGGCCACCGGCTTGTGATTCTCGAGCTCGTTGGGGAAGTTTTGTCAGGTAAAGCGGCCGCATGAAATGACATGTGAAATCAAGATTGAGGGGAACTGCAGCATAACTAAATTGAGCTCCATTGTGTATGAAATTTTGCCAATGGGAAAATTAAATCGTAAAATTGCTTTCTTGTCCCCTGAAACGTGCTAAAAAAAGATGGCGACACCAGCAGGACTCGAACCTGCGCGGGAATATCCCAAAAGATGCCCGAATCCGAATTCGAGTCTTTCGCCTTAACCGCTCGGCCATAGTGCCCGGATTTGGATACAATCGAAGAAGGCCCTTAGTATCTGAAAACAATAGAGCATTATTTAAAATACTAAATACTGATGTAGCAGGACCCGAGCCTCGTTCTATGGTCTGCTCTAATATAATAGCCTGCTCTTGATCACTACAGCTTGTTCGCTATGGATTGATCCTTGTCTGACTTCTTGTGGAGCACGTCGTCGCTAAGGCCAGGTCGTTCTGCAAGTTAGCAGCTTCCTTTGCTTACTTCTATGGGAAGAGTCTGTTAGTGAGCAGCTCTGTCGCTCACTAACAGAAAAAACTTTAGTGTTTATGTCATCCTCTGAAGAGCCCTTGATGTAAAGCTTAATACCCCTTAATGCCCTCGATTGAGGTGACTTCCGATCAAAATTCCGCAGAAATTCCCTGGCGAGATCTCCTCAGATATGTCTTTAACAATATCCTTATGCTAGAATATCTTAATGATAGCGATTTGCTGGATTCTGATCAAAATTCAATGTAGTTTAAAAAAAACCATCAGTTCCACTTAGACACGAAATTTGCGAAACAGTGATTTTTCACCAGACTCGGTTAGTAATTATTTTCACCCATGGTGAACCCCCGGTATATCAAGCAACTCAGGAACCTCCGGGGCAAAGAGTTCTACAAAAGCGTGAAGCTCACCCAAGGATCTCGTGCTGAGGGAACGGAGATCCCTGAGGCAGCGGTTGTAGAGCCATCCAAGCGGCTCTCAGACCATGAACTGCCATTCATGCGCGGAGACCGAGTTCAAATCCGCACTGGCTCAGACAAGGGCAAAGTCGGCTATGTTATTGACCGCTATCCGAATTTGGGTAACGCCTTCTACGTTGCTGGTGTTGGCACGACCAAACTTATCAACCCTATCGAGAACAAAGCTCTTGGCGACCCCGACCAGTATGACCCCGTCGTTGACAACTACAAAGTTTTCGACTATGAAGATTTGCGGCTTGTGTCCAAAATCAAGACTGAAGACGGCAAGGAGGAGGACGTCGTAATTCACTCGGTGGAACTGGGTCCTGAGGAATATGACCCGTTATCCAACACCCACAACCGCCGTCGATATGCAAAGCATGACCCTCGGTTGGTTATTCCTTGGCCGACTGAAAGCGTCAAACCTGTCGAAGGCCCGGAGACCACAAATGCGACGTTCGCCGATTTGCGAACCCACTTTGTGCCTTCTGCTCTCGAGTGCCCGCTGCCCATCGGAGCTATCGACCAGATCACAAACTTGAACAACCGCTTCAAGCGCGGCCGATACGCCCCTAAAATCACGGCTGCACAGCTTGCTCGCAGCCAGCCTCCCGCTATGCCGCTGCCACCAAAGACCCGGAAACTTCTTGCCGATTTGGAGGCGATGCCCAAGCCGGCCCCCGTGGAGTTCACCCCAGAAATGGCCGAATTTATTGGCGCCGAAGTCAAAAAGGGTCTTGCTCGCCGCGCCAGCAAGGAAGCCGAGGCGCTGCGGACATATCGTTAAATGTATATACTCAGGCATTCATGCAGAATAATATTTCTCAGTTACTTTTGGTGGTGACAACCTATTATTACAATTTATGTCGACATGCAAGAAATAAAAAGTTCTACGACGCAGTGCGGACCAAAAAGTCGTAAAAGTAGCGTTTAAAGTCTTTGGGCTGTGCGGTAGCAAGGTGGGAAACAAAATCTTCTACCATCTGCGGCGCCAACCCCCCGGCCTGCAAATACTTGGCCAATAAATCTGTGAATCGAGAGCCCGCTGCCTCATAGCAGGCCCGCTGGAGCCCGCCCAATTCAAGTACCACCAGTCGCGTTTGAGCGTCCTTGAGACTAAAGCCCGGCTTTGTAGCCAGTGTCCAGCACAGCTCGATAAGCTTTTCGTAGACGTAGTTAGTTTGAAACAGCGGCACCTGTTCACCCTCCCCGAAATTATCAGCGGCAACATGTCCACTACCCCACAACTGGACAATCTTTGCCAATGCAATCACCGCCTGGCGCTGGTTGCCTACATCATTTTCGGCCGTCTGCGAGTAATGGATCAAACTATCCATAACTGACTCAAAAGCGCCACGATTACGGTCAACCAGGAACACAGCACCGTATCGATTGCCCAACAAGTTGGCAATGAAAGCAAGATACAGACGAACTAGCTCTTTTCGGGCGACCTGCGCGTCCGTCGAGCCGCTCTGGGCCTCCAAGGAGGCTGTTTGGAGCCGGCCAAACACCTGCTCGAGGAGTGGGGCAATCAGCGAAGTGAACATATCAAACACCGTAGCATCAGTTCGGAAAACATGCACAAGCTGTCCTAAGAAGCTCAGCAGATCACCAACTTCTTCCGGGCGCTCACTATGCGTGAGCAATGTGTTGACCAGTCTCGAGACTTCAATAATGACTTGGGCTCCCATGAGTCCCACCAGCCGTGAGATTGCGTGCCGGCACGCCTCGCGGACCTGGGGCACATCGTATAGGACCTCCACGACGGCAGCCACCGCGCCTGCGGCGCTGCGCATTTCGGCGGCAGCAGCAAACTCACCTTTCTGGCCCTGCTCTACACCCACAACATCAGAGATGCCCCGTGCAAATGTTCCCAGAGCCATAATGTCATGGTGGGCTCGAATATATGCGAGCTCCGCCGCCGGATTTTCGGTGCCAGATGCCTGTTCGCGAGCCTGCTTTGCTGCTGAAACGGCCTGCTCAATGTCCGTAAATAATGCTCGCAGCAAATCAGCAGCCTCAGCGCCAGCTTGTCCGCTAAGCATACCGCAGAGTTCAAACAGGTAGAGCTGTGCGTCAAATTCAGCGTCTGCATTGACACCATCCTCACTCTCACTATCTTGAACCGGCAGCTTAGCCTCAATACGCAACAACGGCATGAGTGACCGCAGAATTTGCGGGGCTAAATCAGGGGTTGCCTCGATGAGCCGGCGCACAACTTTAACAACTCTGAAGAACAGGTACCAACTGCGAACTCGGACGGCAGGATGTGAGTTGTGCACACCGAGTGGAGATAGAAAGACCTCAAAGGTTTTAAGAAGCAAGTCTCGATTTTCAGCCGTAAAAAAGCTCGCATGACGATGAACAAGCTCCATATACCATAACTGAATGGCTGGGTGGGCAGTGCGCACAACATTGGAGCATATCATGGCGCTAAACAGCTGATAGAGTACCTGCTGAGCACGAGACTCTGCGCCCCGCACCGCACGACCAACACCACCTTTGAGAATGTCGCCGTAAGCAGCCAGCTCGTATAGCCCTAGCTCAGTTTCCTGCCAAGATTGTTCACCCGGCCCAGAGAGCTTGGTCGTTACAACGCTGGCCACATCGTCAATGAAAAGATCTACATCGATGGTAGCAATTTGTTCCTGCAAGATTTTGAGCCGCGATCGCAGCTGCTGGAACTCTGCCTCATCATCGTCGTCGTTGCCTGCCCACTCTGCTTCGTCGTCATAGACGCACTTTGCAATAACATTGCTGAGCAAGTGTTTAAGTAGCATGCGCCGCGACTCAGGAATAAACGTTGCCGGCGGCGGGAAGTCGATAAACTGGCCATAATTATTTTTGGTAAGTTTGGATGTATCAAACTGAGCTTGGCGGCGTTTGGTATCTTTGCGGACATACTGCAAGTAGTCATTGATACAGGGGATAACCTGCATCGATGTATCGTCGTATTCATTACGCAAATAGCCCACAATAACTGGCATAAGCTCAACCAAGAGCTCCTCCGCCTTAGCGCGGACCTCCTGGCTAATTTCGTCGCGATCCATAATACGGCAGAGTTCACCCCCAACAATGTTGGCCAAATGAGCTACTCGCTCATCAAAAGTAATATCACCGGCACTCGGCAATTCTCTGAGCAGCTGCGTGAGGTTGAGCAGCATGATAAGCTCGAGCTTATTTTCGGGGGGCATCTTTTTGGAAATAATCTCACCAATAGTGTCACAAGCTGCAAGTCTGACTTGTGCATCGGAAAACTGCTTGAAAATGAGCTCAATCAGCGTGGCATTGCCCACAATAAGGGAGATATCGACCCAAGACACCCAACCGCCAACTACCTTCAGAGCGCCTTCTACAATTTCAGTATTGGAACCAGAGTACTCGTGGAGAATTGAAGCCACAGACAAAACCAGCTGGCTCATATCCTGAGCTCGGATCTGATCTTTGAGGGCCGAGTTTCGCTGGGTGACGTCTGCGTCACGGATGATGAGGGCATCGCCAATCTCTTCGTGGACAACTTTGAGCACTCTGAGGTACATATCAGCTGCTTTGGCATTTCCGGCGGTCAGGCGCTGAAGATCAACGAAAAATGACTGCCATGAGGTGCGGTAGAGGAGCACAAACAGGAACGCAAGAGTTTGGGCGAGCTTGTTTCGAAGGTGCGGAGCCATATCTGGCGCGTCGGCTTGCACAAATTTAACCACAAACTGCCAGAGCTTATCCCGCACCATTTCGAGCTCGGTGGCGCCGAGGCGGGGCAGCGCGGCGTCGATAACCTGGTAGGCAAAAAATACTGTTTCGGGTAGTCGTTTCTCGGGCTCAGTGACGATAGACAGCCCAGCCTGCCAGCCGTCTGGAGAATCTCGGACTTCATTAATATACGCAAACGCTTGCTGCCGCAGAGAAGGGTCTCCCGTGCCTTGCAGCGCGATACCAATCGCGTTTTCGAGCTGTTTGATGTCCATGGAAAATTATGTCAGGCCAAAACAGCGCCGTCATAAGACGGCCAGGGTAGCGGTTTGAATATTGGGCTAACGAAGTTGGGACTAATGTGACATTTAGAACTGGCCGAGGAGTGACTGTTTACGATCCTAGACTGTATAGCTTTTTATAGTATGCAACGAGCTGCTCATAACCACGAATCTCACCCTGCCGCACAAGGTTTGCCGCATCAATATTTAGTGGGCTATCGGGCTCTGGGTCGGTAAGCATGGCCTGGATGGCTAAAAGCGCCGACGCCAGCGTCCACGCGGGGGTCCATTGAGTTTTGAGAACATCTATGCACACTTCGCCTGTTTCAAAGTGGATATTCGGGTGGCAGATACGGGTTTGAAAGTGCATTGTTGGTGGATCGAGAGGATAGCTAGAGGGGACCTTAATGTTGACCTGCCATTTACCGCCAGCGTAGGGCGAGTTCTCGGGGCCCAAAAGAATGGCACGCCACTGGAACAGATTTGACTCGCTTGGTTCTAGCAGTTCGAGGGCTGGCGACGGCTCTGCCATGATTGCCTGGTGCTCTCGAAGAAGCCGTTTTGCCATTATAGTCAAAATGCGGGGATTACAAACCTCCCTCCGAAATGATACCAGTTCGGCGGATCACGACTGCCGAGGATTTGGATTTATTCAGAACCAGCAAAGTATATGACGAGCTTATCGGGTTTATTGAATCACTCAACTCTGCTGGGAAAGGCTACGAGTTAGGGCCAGACGGTGACGAGTCGCGGGCGGTACTGGATCTTCGAGCGCTGGTCGCCAAAGTCTCTGCCACCGTCGACCGCCACCCTTCTGGTGAGCAGTCTTCACGATTCGGCAAGCCCGAGTTTCGCGAGTTTTATGATGACGTTGCCTCAAATCTCCGACAATGGCTTGAACCGCTCCAACTGAGTCCAGAAAACGAAGAGGAAGTGGCAACCTACTTTGTGGAGTCCTTTGGTAACAGGAAACGGATCGATTACGGGTCTGGCCACGAGCTCAATTTTGTATGCGGACTGCTCTGCCTGTACAAGCTTGGTGTTCTCGCCACAACAGACTTTAGAAATCTCACGCTGGACGTGTTTGCCGACTATTTGACCGTGATGCGCAAAATCCAAAAAGAGTACTGGCTTGAACCTGCCGGGTCCCATGGTGTGTGGGGTCTAGACGACTATCATTTTCTGCCTTTCTTGTTTGGATCTGGTCAACTTGTGCCCCACAAATACTTGCGACCCATGTCAATCCACGATGAAGACATGGTTGAAATGTATGCGGAAAAGTACTACTATTTCGGCTGCATTAAGTTCATCAACTCGGTGAAAACCGCATCCTTGCGCTGGCATTCGCCAATGCTAGACGATATTTCCGGTGTCAAAAAATGGGAAAAAGTCAATTCAGGTATGCTCAAAATGTATCGTGCTGAAGTGCTCGGCAAGCTGCCTATCATGCAGCACTTTTTGTTTGGCAGCCTGATCCCAGCCCCGAACGGAATCACTGCTCCAGATCAAGTTGGCGATGAAACCCACAACCATTGTCTATTTGACTGTTGTGGAATCCCAGTTCCCTCTGCTATCGCAGCAGCCGCTAATCAGCCGGCTAGTCGGAAACCGATTCCATTTGACTAGA
The DNA here is from genome assembly GCA_030571815.1 of Wickerhamiella siamensis. Classification (NCBI taxonomy): domain Eukaryota; kingdom Fungi; phylum Ascomycota; class Dipodascomycetes; order Dipodascales; family Trichomonascaceae; genus Wickerhamiella; species Wickerhamiella siamensis. The sequence continues at coordinate 18,369 of JAJLYV010000010.1, forward strand.
CAAAGAAATATTGCCGGTGACCAGCCAGCAGACTATAAGCGGACACCAAAAAGCCACTACGCATCCAGCAGTTGTAGGAATTCTTCAAAAAATTATTGATTAGTTAAAATAAATATTACCACGCAAACCGAAGTTGGGCTGGAGTAAACACCGGCGGCTTCCACTTCAACTTAGTGGGGTCGATTCGGTGACTCTTTTTAGCCTTTTTCATTTCGTAACGTTCAATCGCCGCCGTCGTGAGACAGATCACATGCTGGCCGCGATAGTACCGAATCATATTATGGGCCTGCAAAGTATGCATAATGTCCGCGCTCGTGAAAGCAGTTTGTGCACTGAGCTCTTCAATCGTGGTATCGGCATTCTTGCCCTCAACCAAAAGCTCAATCAAAATTTCCGACCAATAGGACCGATAACTGATCAGACCCAAATCACTAAGTGGCTTTTCAGGAGATCCTGTCTTGCCCTCAATTTTGGACAAGTTGTAGCTGAAATCAATCAACACCTTACCATAGCCATACCGCTGGTACGGCGGCAAACTCAAAATACAGGCAACGTTGTAGTTTTCAGCACTCTCTTTCTCCTTACTGAAATATCCCACAAGGTGGTGACCATACTCGTCCCGCGTGCACATACAATAGAACAAAAATGGATCCACATCATAGTAGAGCGTTTTATGATCCAGAAAGAGCTTGGAAAGTAAACACAAGTTCCGGCACCACGTTCGCTGAAGCCGTCCATCGATCTCGTAAAAGGAAAACTTCTCGTCTCGGTAAATCTCGTTGCCCGGTGGATGCCGTAGTGTGTACTTTTTGCGGAACCGCTCAAACTGATACTTTGAGCCAAAGTATTGCAGGGAAAACTCGCAAATATAAATCTCGTCCTCTTCACTGAGTTCCTGCGGGTAGGGACTAAAATACCAAGGCTCAATTTCAAAGCCGCCAAAAATAACTTTGTTTATATTGCGTACCCTGGCAATCTCTGAATGCACCTGGACCATTGAACCCGACGTTCGCAATCGCTCGATCTCAACTTTGGGATCAAACTCAGGCTCTGCATCCTCCATGTCAGTGTCTGCCGTGGCCTCAGACTCGAGGGCTGGAGTAGCAGTTCCACTTGGACCAACACTGGGTGTCTTCTTTTTCTTGTCTTTGGCATCTTTATCTTTGTCTTTTGGTTTTGGGAACTCGACTGGCCGGTTCAGATTCAAGCGCGTCTCGTCAACCCACTCGTCCAACCGCTTGTTGAACCCTTCGTAGTGGACATAGAACTCAACTTTTCCTTTACGAAACCGCTCGTGGAGTAGCTCGGCCTTGCGCTCGGTGCCATCATCCTCACGCCGCACAAAGACCTTAGCCCCGATGAGTTTGTTTGTCATTGGAAAGATTTGTCCCAACCCGCCACTGCCAAAAAATCTTGGGTAGCACGAGTTAATAATCAGGACCCCAGACCTTGATAGATTTGTCGGCTTCACCGGTTAAAAGTCTGATCCCAGAATGATCGAAAGTAGAAGTTAAAATCCCTGCTTCAGCAGCAATTGAGCCCGGTAAAGGCGTAGTCTGTGTTTGGAACACTAAGTCCATTGTGTCGTAGTCGAAAAGGCTCAGTGTACCATCGTCAGCACCAGCAAATAATAAGTTGTCAGTATTGAGAGCCAGCGTGTTTGTGATTCGGGGCTTTTCACTGCCAAAGTCACCCATGAACCCACCTTCGGGTAGCTGCCACTTTTTAATGGCGTCTCTGTCGGCGCTCACAAATGTGAATTCTGTGGGATGAATTTGTAGCGCCCGAACTGACTTTGTATGGTGAGTCAATGTTTCCAAAGACTTTCCGGCTGCCAGATCCCAGAGACGTACTGTACCATCTTGAGATGCCGAAATAACCTGGGGATCGACTTCCTCGCAGCGTACATCATTAATAGGGCCGCGGTGGCCCTGTAAAACTAGGATTTCATGCCTAGTACGAATGTCCCAAACGCGAACAACACTGTCTCTGCCAGCCGTCGCCAAAATATTGAGCGTAGGGTGTAGACTCAACGAATAAACACCAGATAAATGACCATGGTAGTCACGTACCACGCGATTAGACTCCAGGTCCCAGCATTTCACAGTCTTGTCTTCGCTGGCACTGAATAAATAAGGTAGTCGATCAGAAACTTCAAGTGCTCTGACCCCCATAACATGTCCTGTGAGGGTTAACCGCAGTTTTCCAGACGCCAAATCCCACACTTTGATTGTACGGTCGGCAGATCCAGTCGCAAACCACTGGTTATCAGGCTCTACACATATGCTTTGCACCCATCCTTCATGACCGGTTATTACTCTTTGCAATTTCCATGGTTGGGCTTGTTTTTCCTCGAATTTGACCAGTGAATTCGAACCGGAGGGTGCAGGTCCTGTCGAGGCCTGTTTTGGCAGAGACTTTGGCACAGGATTGGGGACAGTGGGCAGAATTAAAGGCGGCTTAGCAAATGTCCTTTTCAAAACTGCCAGCCGCAACTCTCTGGCCTTATCAGTTTCGTCGGAAATCAAATACTCGAACTCCATGCAGAGAGTTTGGGCGAACTGTCAGCGGTCGACTGTCAGCGATCGGCCCAGCTATTTTTTGACCAAACGTATTTTCGGTGGCGCTGACAAACCGCAAGGCTTCCAAGTTCACTATGTCTCGCGCTGCTTCAGGATCTTTGGGTGGCATGGTTCTGCCGCTGGCGGCACTCTACCTTGCCGGTCAGTCTATCTACGATGTTGGTGGTGGTACACGTGCGATTATTTTCGACCGTTTGTCCGGTGTACGCCCCACGGTTGTCGGAGAGGGCACGCACTTTTTGATCCCGTGGCTGCAAAAGGCCATTCTGTTCGACGTGCGCACCCGTCCTCGCAATATTACAACTAGCACCGGATCCAAGGACTTGCAGATGGTTTCGCTAACCCTGCGTGTGCTTTCGCACCCGGATATCCCCAAGCTGCCCCAGATCTACCAGAGTTTGGGCCCGGACTACGATGAGCGTGTGCTTCCCTCGATCGGTAACGAGGTGCTCAAGAGCATTGTTGCTCAGTTTGACGCTGCGGAGCTCATTACGCAGCGCGAGGTGGTTTCCCAGAAAATTCGCGAGGATCTTCGCCGACGTGCGTCCGAGTTTGGCATTGAGCTCGAAGACGTTAGCATTACTCACCTTACCTTTGGTCGTGAGTTCACCAAGGCGGTTGAGCAGAAGCAGATTGCCCAGCAGGATGCCGAGCGGGCCCAGTACCAAGTGCAAAAGGCTGATCAGGAGCGCCAGGCTGCGGTTATTCGTGCCGAAGGTGAAGCCGAGGCTGCGGATGCCATTTCCAAGGCCTTGGCCAAGAATGGCGATGGCTTGATCAAGGTCCGTCGTCTCGAGGCTGCCAAGGAAATTGCCACTACGCTCGCCCAGGCCGGTCCCAACGTCTCCTATGTTCCTTCCGGAGGCTCTGGTGACCACGACGGCAAAGGCTCCGGGTCTGGCTTGCTCCTGAACGTCAACGGTCGTTAATTTCGGGAGATTTTCTCGTGGTAATTAATGCCTAAAATAGTTGAATTTGCTGTACATATCAAAGCTTTATTTCATTACTCTATATCAACTTTTTTTGTCAATCCTGTCAGTTCTTTCACTCCAACGTCTTAGACAGTTGGGTTAGGTCATGCGTCACGGTGGTTTTCCCCAGTTCAACCGAATTTGGTTTGCTCAACGAACAAGGGGTGAAAATGCCTCTAGACAACTTGGCTGAAAAGCGAATTTTTTGACACAAAAAAATAGCTGGAAACTCGACCCGACTTTACTGGCTCGACATCCACAATCGTATTCTTACGGGTTTCATGTTTCTGCAAATCTCATTGCAAATCACTGACAGCTTAGAAACGCCGAAATGCCGCGTGTTGCAGTGCAGCCTGACTGAGGGCTAGGTGATCAGGTGCCGTTACAAACCCCAAGGTTCGCGTCGGAAACCCATGGGTAATCCCGAGCATCACGGTGCTGATTTCAATTCGTTGAAAATTACCAATTCCTCAGGCAGTTGTCGGCCATAGTTGTGCATATTGTTAACGAGGCCGTCGCCCTAGAAAACTTGTTTGGGCAGAAATCGCCACACCTTTTCACTATGCAGACATTACGTGATGAAGACGCAATTTGGCTCAGCAAGGGATCGCTGCGCCTGGCATGCTTCGAAGATTTCCTGAAGATTATGTGAATGAGTAGTGACCCGGGCGAATTGCAGGCGTCGCGGTGACATGTCACATTGCTAAAATAGTTATAATAACTGGCCAGTGGTCGTTGCGTTCAAGAATCGGAACACCTTTGTTTATTTTTTGTGGAGTTTGAGTTTCTATGGTAGAACCTTCTCTCGGGAAGAGAAAGCAGGGGCGCGCCAAGCAAGGTTGCCCCAAACGGAAATCTCGACCTCAGAGTGTTATAATTACCCTTACCCGGGCATATGCAGAGCCGGTAGTAGCACGTTCGGTATAAAAGCCCCTTGCCCCCTGCCACCGAGGTTCCTCCCTTTACACGAGACAAGTTTCAAAAAATGTACTCTAAGCTCGCTATTCTTGCTGCCCTTTACGCCACTGTCGCTGCCGACGTCGCCGGTGCGACTGCTGCCGCCGCCTCGGCCAACTCGATTCTCGAGGACCTTGATAGCAAGGTCAAGTCGTGGAACTCTGGCGACGGCCTTGCCGGTGCTCTGGGCATTCAGAGCGCGATTCCCGATCTCACTGCTGCTGTCAATGCTTTGAGCTCGAAGCTGCCCGATGGAACCGTCTCTAATGATGATGCTAAGACCATTGTCAGCTCCCTGGCCCCCCTCGCTAGCACCATCTCTGCTCTGCTTGGTGACCTCGCCGACAAGGCTGCCGACTTCAAGGCTGTTGGTGCTGATACCATCGTTAAGGGCGACATTAATGAGCTGGTTGGCCCTGCTTCTGCTGTTGTTGCCAAGGCCGTCAGCGGCCTGCCCTCTGATGCCGACAGCGATGTTGTTAACTCTGCTTCCACCCTCATCTCCCAGGTTTCTGCTGGCTTCTCTTCCGGTGCCGAAGCCTACGGTGCCTCTACTGTTGAGTGGCCTACTGTTGCTGCTGCTGCTGGTGGTGCTGCCTCCTCTGCCGCCGAGTCTGGTGCTGCTTCCTCTGCCGCCGAGTCTGGTGCTGCTTCCGGCTCTGCTGCCGAGTCTGGTGCCGCTTCCTCTGCTGCCGAGTCTGGTGCTGCTTCTGACTCTGCCGCTGCTTCTGGCTCTGCCGCTGCTTCTGGCTCTGCCGCTGCTTCCGGCTCTGCCGCTGCTTCCGGCTCCGCCGCTGCTTCTGGCTCTGCTAAGGCTTCTGGCTCCGCCGCTGCTTCTAGCTCCGCTAAGTCCTCCAGCTCTGCCTCTAAGTCCTCGAGCTCTTCGGCCAGCAATGCCGCTGGCATGACCACTTACGGCATTGGTGCCGCTGTTGCCGGCGCTGTCGCTATGCTTCTCTAAACCTTTCAAGAAATGTAATTTACTGTTTAGAGTGAGAATAATTTGAAGTCTTATTGATTTTCTTGTTGATATAGAGAAACTCCAAATTTAGATAACTCGGTAAGGGTGCCTTGTATTTGGCGTGGTTATTCCCAATCTGGACTAATTAACACACTGCCATCAATTTCTTGGATATAATGAAAGTGACTATTTTGTCAACAGTTTTTGTTGCTGCCGCACAGGCGGCGGTTGTAGAAGACTTGCTAACGTCGGCGGCTCAGTATTTCGACGAGTGGGCTGCTAGTATCTCGGACTGGAACTCCGGTGTGGGGTACGACTCGGCGATGGTCATGCAACTTTCCGACTACGACCCGTTGTCTGTACGGGTTTCGCAGCTTAGCGAGAGTGTACTCAGTATGCCAACTCCAGACCCGACAGGCTACAAGTTGTTATTTTCGAGTTTGGGCAATTTGACAAGTTCTGTGACCAAGGCCCTCTCGCAACTCAATGAGAAAAGCGCCGACTACCACGCGGTAGGCGCCCAGCAGGTTATCGGCGCAGATATTTCAGAGCTTTCTGGTGATTTGAATGGAATTGTGAACCATATTGTCGATTACATGCCCGCAAACCCTGGATGTGATACGGTTTCGCCTTTGGCATCAGCAGTTGATGGAATGGCCAGTGCTTTTGACCAGGCCGCGACGACTTACAATGCCAGTATGGCTCAATTAACTTCCCTCAGTGCCAGTAATTGTACTTCCGTGGCTGCCACCACCAAAAAGAAGGCGGAGTCTGGGGCAAACCTGGTCGCTCCGTCGTTGGCATTGATGCTGCTCCTGGCATTGGTTTAGTTTGAGAGCCACTATTTAGTTTATTTATGCCTAGCACATTATCAGAATTGTCTCACTATTTTATTTGCGAAAGCACTGTGGCGAGAGAAACTCCCGACTGTACTTTTTTTTGCATTTGTGTCTGTTAGAATTGTTTATACGTGGACCAGGGTTATGTCCGGCCTTGTTCCGGGTATACAGCCGAGAGTGCAGGGTATGTCCAGCCTTACATACTCAATCAATCACTTTACTTTAATTTGTTAAAAGCTCACTGTTTTGAATTGATCTCGGTCAAAATTCGTTTAGTTATCTCAAATTCTTCCCAGTATCACTCGAATCTACCTCGGTCTTATTCGAATTTGTCTTAGTCTCACTTATATCATTCACTACCGCTCATTTCAATATATATGATTATTCCGGTCCGGACTAGAACTAATCAACGATTCGTATACCGAGCTAATGCACTAAATAGTATGTCTGTTCGTGATTATATTCTGCCATTTTAATCAATTATGATCTGACATCTATCCATGAGCTCCCATGTTCACTTTGGTTGGTATCCAACTGGATCAATTCATCGAAGCACGATCTATGGTTAAATGTTTCGTAGGTCTGGATTCTTCGGCAATAATGCAGTCATTGCAGAGCCAGAACAGAAGAGCAGTGTTGTAACAGTTGTGTTCAAATTGTTATCTAGTAAGTTTACAGTTTGTTCATTGACCAGCAACGTTTACTCTTCCTCAGCAGGAGGAGCTCGGTAAGGAATGCTATGTCTCCAATAAGTGTTAGGACCAATGGCACCAACAGCGCGAAGAGCCTGGGGCCAGAACATGAGAGTGCCAAAGGCAAGAAGGGAGCCAGTGACGTTCGTCAAAACGCGGACGACTTCAGACATTGAGATTATAAAATCGAGGAATTACAATTAAAAAATGGCTACCCCATGGTTTTATAGTAGCTTGCGGTTAATTCCGTTCCACGTGACGGATCAGATCTGCGAGCCAAAAAAAGATGCGCAAACGTCCGAGCGGCATATGTCGGTCCTTAGAAAAATGCCGGTAAAGTTTTGAACCACCCAAAACATGGATATTCTCTCGGATATAAACGGCCCTTTTCACTTAATTCGCTACCATTATGCGCCTATATAGTTTTATGCTAAAAGTGACCCCCACCATGGCCTTTGTTCAAGGTCAGGCTGACCGCTTGATTATGCAGAATACCTCATTGAGAAAAATGGCTCTTTGCTTGCGCTTTTCCCCCCGTTAATCATCACCTAGCAATTTGTCACGAAAATAAGCTGGCAGATAGCGCAAATCCCCGCAAATGCTTGCCAGCATCAACATCAGTTTTTAAGTTTATGCATAAAAACCAAATTCAGTTGGCTTTGTGTAACCCGAGATTTTCGTCCTTTTCGCAAAAAGGAAGATCAAGATAAACCAGCTAAATCTATGAGGCAAAAAAAAAGCTCGGCAACGGGGAATTGAACCCCGGTCTCCCGCGTGCAGTTTGACAGGCGGAAATTCTAGCCACTAAACTATTGCCGATTTGTTGAGATCCGAAATTTAAACTTGATTTCGTAGGGAACTTTTCGGGCTGTGAGGTGGATTGCAATTATTCTGTTTTCATTTGTGGACTATTCAAACATCAAAAGAAAACTTTTTCTACACTGAATTGTATATAATTGGTTTTTTCATAGCTTGACCTACTAGGGATTGGTCTAACGGCACATTGATGGGTAGCACCTGATTGCTCCCTGTAAAGTTACGGTGTTCATCAGATTTGTTCCTCAAAAACCATCCGAGTTCTGGTTAGATAGGACTGCTTAACTAACTCTACTTTCCTCAAAAGTTCATGAGTATTTGAAGTCGCGAGAGTCTTCATACTTGGACAACCAGCTGTATGGGTTTATCAGCTTTGTTAAACTGCTCTCAGAGGTCACGAATTTGTTTATGAAATCATAAATCCTTGACTGAATTCTCGTTCAATTAGTCTATTCACTGCTTGGAGACTATATGCCAAAGGAGATCCAGTGCTGACTCTGAACGGGGCATTTTCGTATAGATCCCAGTAGCAGGAACGTTAAAGAAATCGTATTCGGATTTAGACCTATTTAGACCTACATTATTATAAGATGCCCAGATAATTTACACAATCTGAGCTATTGTTCACCTATTGATCAGGCAGATCAACTAGTAATCCCCTTTTGGAAAGATGAGAGATATCACCGCCCGCTCCAAGGTTCTTTTGGCCACGCTCAGCTAAGATCTCCTCGAGCAACATAGCATTCCGAGTATTACCCTTGAAAACGGCTTGAATCACGTCTCCAACCAGCGGGATGAACGCCACAGCAGCATTGACTCCGGCATTATACATCATACGGGAACGCTGCCAGTTTGTAAGTCCACCATCAATACTTTGGGCCATCTCAATAGTTTTGTAGGATAGGTACGCGCAGAAGAATCCACCCACGATAGGGATGAGGCCAACCACAGATGACCAGCCCACATTGAACCCAAGGATTGAGAAGAAGAGCTCCAGTCGATATGCCCGCAGCTTTATTTTCTTGAGCACTTTTACATCGTTTTCCGAGAGTCCAGGGGGGATCTCACGCTTGACTTTCTTAACGGTTTTCTTTCCACGCTCATCAATTATCTCTTCATAACGGTAGTATGGATCCTGAACGCCAAATCCGTGTTCAACTTTTTGTCTCAGGTATTTTTTGGGCGTCTTCATGATGGGTAAGATGCAAAGCCCCGCTTGCTAATCAACTTGCGCAAGGTGGGCAGAGGATTTAGAATTATGAAACTATGTGCCCAGGGCCAAGCCATAGTGAATCGAGAAAGTAAATGATGAGTCTACCCAATTGAAAAAGAGCCGACAAAAGAAGCCGACAAAAGAAACCAACAAAAGAAACCGACAAAATGACAAATGACGGAAAGGAACTGATTATCAGATCAATGGAATTCAAAGCGCAGAGGAATATGTTTAAACTAATTAGTAAAACGAATTAAATAAAACTCATTTTTGCTCATCGCCCTTATCATCATACTGGACGTGCTCAAGCTCGTCCTGACTTCTCCGGGCGTAGACAGCAGGGGGAGTAGGCACTCCGCCAGGCTGGTTGATCCAGCGAGACTGGAGAGCAAGAATATAGTCGCGAAGCTCCTGGTTCTCTGTGCGGAGGGCCTCCATGTTTTCTTTTGCCGACTTGAGTTCCTGGACCTTTGCCTCGAGGTCCTTGATGTAGAGCTCTTTACGCTGGCGGAAGGCGCGTTGGGCAGCACGATTCTGCTGGGCGCGCTTAGACTGGGACAATGGGCGGCGATTGCGGCTCTGGTTCATCGGCTGGTCGACGGGAGGCATCATTGACGGGTCGTGGACCTGCTGAGCGACGGCGACGGCCTCGGCCGCGTAATCGGGCTGTTGGTGGAAAGTCGGGTCGATCTGGCTTTGGTCCGCGAGTTTGTTGTCGTCGCTGGCGTTCCAGTGTCCGTAAGCAGCAGGATTCTCCATGATTTAGGCCAAACGAATGAAAAGTCTGAATAAAGTTAGTATTCCGAAAGAAGGACCAACGCGTTCGAGTTTTGACGCGGTGGGAGAGTTAGGCCACGGGTTAGGACATGGGGAGATTCGTTTTGGGAGACTTTTAGCTCACATTCCCTGATGAGTCAGACAGGCAGGCTCTTATTGCCGTTGGAGTTACCCTTGCCCTCAGTGAGGGAATCTTGCTGAGTCAATGATCACCAAGCTAGGAAAAAAAACCAAATCCTTTAGGCCAGTCATCACCAGCTTGGCTGATGAAATTATCAACTCAGCAGGCCCTCCGCTCACTAAGCGGACTGCCCCCCGGATGGTGCTGGTTTCAGGCAATAGAGGACCAGTTACGTAAATCAAAGTCGTCCGTTTGACTGTTCCGCAGTGCCCCAACACGTCGCAAACTCACGGCAGTGAGCAACTTACCTGTTGATTGTAGCAAGTCAAGTCGACAAACGAGTTTGGAGCTCTTGTGGCGCAGCAAAATCTTCTGCCTAGCTGATACCCTTACCCATGAAACGCGGGCATGCGGTCCTGACCGACAATGATGAGAATGGTGATGATCTTGGGGCCTTTGGTAATACCACGGAGCGGCTGACAACTCCTCAGAAGCGAGTTGCCCAGTCAACCACCCAACTGGTTTTTAATACTAATTCCTTCAGTCTCCACAGCTCGCCGTCTAGCGGTCAATATGGCCAGTCCAGCCAGCCAAACGACAGGTCACAAGTGAGAGAACCCCAAACCCTTATTCTTTGTGCTGACTGTCGAAGAGCCAGGGATCTAGACTCTATGGATGTCTGCGTCTATTGCCAGAACTTTGTCTGTTCAATATGCTCAGTGCGCCGGGACCAGACGGTGTGCTTGAATTGCATTTAAGGTGCTTTCATCTACATTCATATAAGTTACGGTAGTCTAGGCTAACTACAAATACACTAGGGATGCGATCCCAGGAAAAAAACCTTTTCTCATTTTTTACCTTTGCTTCCACTCATTGAACGCTGTTTCGGAATGGATTAGTGCCCGTCATTTGTGCTGTCATTTGCGGGGCCATTTGCGGGGCCATTTGCGGGGCCATTTGCGGGTTGAAATGTGGCTGCACCTGGGCCATTTGGTCTTGGGCGAACGGATTCGTGCTCGACGATACCCGTTTGAACGGGTTGTAATACGTAGGCTGCTGCTGCAAACCGGTCGTCATGTTCCCTGTCGCCACGTTCCCTGTCGCCACGTTCCCTGTCGTCACGTTCCCTGTCGTCATGTTCCCTGTCGTCTGTACTGGCATAATTGACTGTTGAACTTGCGGAGCAGGCTGCGGTTGGGCAATTTCCCAGCCGCCGGTCAGTTGAGCGTGGAGCTGTTGCGATTGCTGGAGCTGCTGTTGCTGGTACTGCATTTGCTGCATTTGAATTTGAGCCTGACTCTGCTCCATCTGGATTTGTGCTGCCTGAGTCTGTGCAAGCACGTCTTGTTGGACCTGGGAATAGAACGGGTTGTAGGATGCTTGCTGAGCGGGTTGAGCGGGTTGAGCGGGTTGAGCGGGCTGGGCGGGTTGAGCAGGCGAGCCAAAGTCAAGCAAATCAAAGCTGCGGCGAGCCTGTTGGGGCTGAGTCTGGGGCTGAGCCTGGGGCTGAGCCTGGGGCTGAGCCTGAATGGGCTGCTGCATTTGGTGAGACAGATTGAACGACGATTGGCGATGGAACTGTTCTGACTGTCGCGGCTGTTGCTGCTGTTGCTGCTGCTGCGTCGAAAGCATTCTGTTCAGATCCCGCTGGTTCGCTGTCGGCTGCTGCTCGAGCTCGCTCCGCTCTTCACGATCACTGCGTCCACGCGGTTTGGCAGCCTTTTCAGCAAGATACTGTCTGCGATTCGTCTCGAAATCCGGATCATTGAGATACATCTCCAGAGAAGACACGAGCGACGTGGGGGCGTGCTTGATGTTTGGGACGTGGAACTTTGTTTGGTACTCGAGGTTCTTTGCTACTCGCAAAAAGGCAATGACCTTGTTTGTGAGACGGGTGAAACCACGGTAAACATCCAAGGCCGTCTCAGCATCGACTTTAGACAATTCGAAGTAGTGCTCTAAAAGATTGATGACGCCTTCGTTAAGCACCTGGAAAAGCGAGAGCAGGTCATGGCTGAGCAGACGGAATGCCATAAGAATTACGTCGTTGTCCACATCATGCTCTTCAAAATGGCACTTGAGAAGCGCTTCAAGCTGGACAATGACCGATTCGGACTCCCGAAGCAGGCCCTTTTCCACGGTGAGTCCATATAATCGGCCGTGGCCCTGTCGTGTTTTGTAGCGCACGTAGTCAACTTTTGTATCCTTGAATCCCTGAGCACGCACTGCAAGATAGCGCGAGTAGCGTAAGAGACCCACAGCCTGGCGCGCTATCGCCTCGTCGGGCTCAAGTATGCGCGGGTGCTTGGAGAGGTACCGCAGGGTCGTTTCCTCGTTTCCCTCGCGAATCATGATGTGTAGGACAATGAGCGCCTTGTACTGACTGGTCCAGGCTGGAGATTTAGCAAGGACTTTGCCTAGCCCCTCCATTGTCGTAGTGAAGTCTTTACCCTCTTCGTAGGTGGTGGCCAAAATTGGCTCAATGTACTTTGCCTTGGGCGCGGCCGCCTTGGGCTTTGTGGCGCCCTTAACTAGCTTCAGCATTCCTCGGGATCGCTTCACGGTATGGGAATGCCTGCCAGGCGGGAAGTGTAAATACTGGAGAAGGAGCAGCTTTATTCTTGCGGTGGGATACAAGAATGTTGGTACTAGCCGAGTTTCTTGGGACCGATTAGTGATCGGAGGGGTGAAGTTAGTTTCAAAAAGCCAAGGTGGCCGCAAAGTTTCGATTTTGATTGTGGTCTCGAAATTGATTTTTTTTATTTAACAGTATTCAAGCAAATATTTTAGTGACGAAAATTTGCCTCAAGCAAAAAAAACTGGCTCGCCGAAAAATTTACAAAAAATCTAACCCGCTGGTTTTTCTGCCAAACCCTCTCTCTAAAAGCCAGTGTGACAAATCAAAATTTTTCAACATGACCGAAGAGCCCATCGATTATAAGGATTTGGAGGCCAAATTCGCGGTCGAGCCTGAGACCAAGCTGGACCGGTTTGTGGTTGTGGACGGCGCTCCCATAGTGCCGGAAGCCAAGGTCGAGGCGCTCACCAAGGTGCTCAAGAAGGTGATTGGCAAGGTGCGCCCGATCAAAGAGCCTCACGGATTCTTCATGCCCACTGACGACAGCGGCAAGACTATGGGATTCGTGTTTTTGGAATTTAGCAGCGAGGACGATGTGCGTGAGGTTATCAAAAAGTTCCACAACGTCAAGCTCGATGCTAAACACACTTTGCACGTTGACCGGTTGGCAAACGTTGAAAAATTCTCTGCCCCTAATGTGTCTGTTGAGTACAAGGAGCCCGAGATTGAGCCGTTCAAGCCTTTGCCCCATCTCAAATCTTGGTTGACCGATTCCCAGGTCCGTGACCAGGCTGTCATGCATGTTAATGACGCGGTTGGCGTGTACTGGATGAACAAGGACAGTGCGCCCCGTGAGGCCTACAAGCAGGACCGTCTCACTGAGACTTATGTGCAGTGGTCGCCGCTTGGCACGTATCTTGTTTCGATGCATCGTCAGGGTGTTATGCTCCATGCTGGCGCCCACTTTGAGCCCGTTGGTCGTTTCTCGCACCGCGAGGCCGAGCTCATCCAGTTCAGCCCCGATGAGCGCTATTTGGTGACTGCATCGCGCAACCCAATCCCAGCGCCTCCCGAGGATCCTGAGTTGGCCGCCAAATGGCCGTTCAAGGAAACAGACGAGGGTAACCAGGTTGTCATCTGGGACGTCCAGACCAAGGCACCCCTGCGCACGTTTGCCATGGGTGACTATAACCCCTACCAGACTTACAAGAATGCTAATCATGCCACTATTGTGCCCGGCACTGCTGCTGCGGCGATTATTGCCCGCGATGCGGAGGTCGCCAAGTGGCCGGCCTTCAAATGGTCGAGCGACTCGCGATACTTTGCCCGTATTAGCGGCAAGGATACGCTGAGCATCTACGAGACGCCTTCTATGTCGCTGGTGGACAAGAAGTCTGTCAAGATCGCCGGTATTATGGACTTTGAGTTTGCTCCTGCTAAAGTTGGCGGCAAGCAGCTGCTGGCCTACTGGACACCTGAGGTGCAGAACCAGACTGCCCGTGTGTGCTTGATGGATGTTGCCACTAAGACGACTGTGCGTAACCGTTCGCTGTTTAACGTTTCGGGCTGCCGCATTTTCTGGCAGGACCAGGCCGAGTTCCTGTGCGTCAAAGTCGACCGGTTGACCAAAAACAAAAAGGGCCTGTTTACAAGCTTGGAGATCTACCGCCTTGGCGAGAAGTCTGTGCCCGTCGAAGTCATTGAGCTCAAGGAGCTTGTGCTCAACTTTGCCTGGGAACCCAAAGGCGACCGCTTTGCTATCATTTCTTACATGGATCTGCCTAACCAGCCCATGTCGTCGTCGCGCCAGATTCTGTCGTTCTACGCTCTGGAGCGATCCAAGGGCCTCCAGGGCTCCTGGAAAGAGGCTTACCGGTTTGAGAACCGGCAAACGAACTTCTTGCTGTGGTCCCCGCTCGGCCGCTTCCTGCTTTCTGCCGTGCGCAATACCAAGCCCGAGCTTGAGTTTTGGGACATTGACCACGAGGGCGCTCCCAACAGCTCGTCCATGACTTCGGGTGCCACAAAGGTGGCCAAGGAGCTGCCAATCAGCGTGGTGTTTTTGGGTGCTAAAGACCACCAGGGCATGACCGATCTTGCCTTCGATCCCAGTGGCCGATACCTGGCGACTGTTTCGTCGGTTGCCCGTAACACGACGTCACCTGGCTTCAAGCTGTGGGATATCCGAGGCCAGTTGCTGCGTGAGGAGAAGATTGACAAGCTTAAGGCCTTCTTCTGGCGCCCTCGCCCCCCTTCGGCGCTCCCCGAGGAGAAACGCAAGGAGATCAAAAAGAATATCAAGACCTACGCCGCGCAGTTCGATGCCGAGGACGCCGCTCGCGAGTCCGAGGAGTCCGAAGAGCTCCAAAAGAAACGCGAGGACGCTTACAAGGCCTGGAGAGCCTTCCGTACCGACGTACAGGCCCGTCTGGGCAAGTTTGGCCTGGTGCCCGAGGAATTGTTGGTCCAATACAAGGACGGCAAGATTGTTGTGTTACAGCAGGAGGTTCTTGAAGAGGTCGAGGAGGAGGTTTAGTAGCTAATTATTCTCATTCAAATTGCCATTGTAATCACGTTTCTGGGTATAGTTTACCTGGCCCTTAAAATACGATATTCCGCGTTCGACTTAGATTATGAAATTGGGTCTACTTTTCCCCGGCCAGGGATTTCAGAAACTTGGGCTACTAAAGCCATTTGCAAATTGTCGCGAAATTCCGCGGTTGCTCGAGCAAATAGATGCAGCTTTACCGGATCTCAAGTTATCAAAGCCGCTCATGGATGATTCACTCGACGTGGATATCAACCAAACATCAGTCGCCCAACCACTGATTCTCGCTGCATCCTACGCTATGTACAGCGTTCTTAAACCCCAGCTGGACAATCATGAAGTCCGTATAGTAATGGGACATTCGCTCGGCGAATATTCAGCGTTTGTAGCCGCGGGCATTCTAGATTTTTCAGCAGCCCTCAAGCTGGTCCGGGCTCGTGGGTTGGCAATGCAAGCTGCTGCTCCAAATACGACGGGAATGACGCTTGTGGCACAAAGACGTCCTATTCCTGAGTTTGAAGCTAAACTGGGAGCAATTATTGCTGAACACAATATTGAAATCGCCGGATACAACTCGGCCCAAAATACTGTTTTGACCGGGACTCTCGATGATCTCAAATTGGCTTCTGCCGATATTTCAAAACTAGGCCGAGTGCTCTGTCAACCACTCAATGTGTCTGGAGCTTTTCATTCGCGATTTATGGAGCCGGCACAGACTCAATTGGCCGAAATAGTGGCTACCGCTCCCTTCAGCTTGGTGGATTCGCCCAAAGTCGTTTCAAATGTTACAGCCAGGCCCTACACATCACTCGACGAAATACGTAAGGCGTGTGTTGATGCATTAACCAAGCCAGTACTTTGGAAGCAGTCGTTGCATGCTACGGTTGACGAGATCGATGGGTTTGTGTCGATAGGCCCCGGCCGGATTGGCTCTCCTACTAAAGCGGAATACGATAAACCTACGTGGTATTATGAGAACGCTGAGCCTTTCGCTGCTGTTTAAATTCCTTAATGCGGGCAGCAAGTTCAGTGTTAGGTGTAACGTCTTCAATACGAAGGGGCAAGCGATTGAACGGGTCAATAGGATCGCTCAATAAATGGGCCTTGATAGTGCTCAAATCCATAGTCACCTGAGATGTAGGCAAAGTAACCGGTTCCTCCATAAGGGTGTACATGAGCGGGTCCAAAAACTCGTCTGGGATCTCGCCTAGTTCAGCTTCAGCGTCGGCCTCGTCTTGCTGAGCCTGCTCGGTGGCCTGCGTTAACAGATCCCATTCTTTAAGCTGCTGCGGGCTCACGAGCGACCGTTTACGGAGTACTGATCCAGCACGCTTGAAAAGATCGATACTAAATGACCGCCCATCTCGCACCAAAGCCCTAACAAATTCCTCACGGGACCGCAAGTTTAGATACACTTGAGCGATTCGCGAAAGCAAATCGCGCGGGTTCCATCCATATTCGTGCGGGTTCTTGACCACGAGCTCGCGGCATTTCGGGCCAACAAGTGCAGCCAAATTGTAGTTCAACATTGACGCAAGTCGATCAATGATTTCTTTGGTCAGGAATAGATCTGGCACTGAGGAGGTGAACCGGTTGAGCAAGTCAACAGTTTTCGATCCTAAATGGAGATAGGATTTAACCTGTCGCTCTGCCGCAGCAAGCTGACCTTCTTCATCCTGTTCATCATTTTCATCACCGTCGTCATTGTTGGCTGGCCGTTCGGGCCTAACACGATTAGGATCCTCAATAGTTTGCTGAAGTCGCCGGATTTCTTGAAGTTTGCCAAGGGCCTCGTCGAGCAAATAAGTCGAGTCATTGAGCAGCAATGCGACAAACCGTTCGAAAAACTCCGGATGATCGCGGCTTTCTTCCTCAAGTCGCTGTCGGTATACCGGGTAGTCCCACAACACATCGATAATGTACGAAATGAGTTCTCGAGTTGAGAATTTTTCGTAGAACTGGGCACTGCGGCCGGTTTGTTCCATATCAACGTACAGTTTGACCAAAGCCCTGAGTAAATATTGTTGGATCAACGTATGAGTTGCAAATAAAGGGCGGAAAAATCCTTCAATTGTGCCACCCGTCATCGTTCGCTGGTCCATGCATCCGTAAAACGGCAGTTCGACTAACCGCGATTTCAGATAGGGATTCTTGATATACTGGGGGCACATCAAGAAAAAGATCACAGCCTCGAGCTGTTCAACCCGAACATCGCGGCGGACAATACCTGTGATATTTTGCATGATATAAACCAGCACTGCGACGGGGGCTTCGACAACGTACTCCGGTAGCGTGCGGTAGGCTGGCGAAGGCTCAGCATCCGGGTTGTCAGGCAGTAGCTGCGGTGGGTAGGCAGGCTGGGCGGCGTGCATTGCAAATACAAGCACAAATGTTGCGAATTCATAGATCGGGGTCATGATGGCGTCGGAAAACAGCACACAGCCAAGAGCGGAGAGTCGAGCTTTGAACATATCGAGACCAGAACGCATTTGGCGTCTAACGGCATCGATCATTGGAGCCGGAACTCGACCGGATTGAGCCCGTTCCTCGACTTGTCGCAGACGGTCGTTGAACATCTCGACTTGACGTTTCAGCGTTTTCTCATTTTGAATAGTCGCGGCGGCTCCGTACTGTAGGTATGCTACGGCCAAAAAGAAGATCTGAGTCACGAAATTCGGAGCGGGTGCTTCGTTTGCGGCCCACTGAGCACTCTCATCGGCATCGGCAACCAACCTTGTTTCGTCACTCACATCAAAGGCGACTGGTGATCTGAAAAAATCAAGCGATACTTTGTTCAACTGCTTGCCTGTAGAATCAACAAATGGCATGCAGAATTTGACAAGAACGTAGGTAATATTGAGCATAAACCCGTCACCGTGCACTTTGTTGGGGTCGACTTGCATGGCCATTCTGCCGTGGTTTCTATCAAGGGTTTTTGTAAACAGATTCATGAGATAGTTTCGAGATTCAGGCGAACCACGAACCACTTTATCGGCAATACTAAACAACCTGTTCATAATCAGCAGCGTTTCGGGTTGCGTATCGGCGACTACGCGGTTGATCTGATCGCGGGTCATAGAGGACGGAGAAGGGAAAATCGAGATGCAAAAGGGCAAATCCAGAGGAGACAAAGCAAAAAGTGCAAGTAGCGGATTTGCCATGAGGAATTGAGACGGAGTAAGGTCTGCCGTGTCGACAATTGGCCGGCCCTGACCATAGAGCTGCGCAACCTGTTTTATGGAAAACAGCTGCTCTACCGACGTATAAATGGAGTGGTAGTTTGATTTGTATCCATTTTGAAGTATCTGGAAAGCCATGAATTTGACGATGGCGCCTGACATGGCCTGCAGTCCATCTTCGTCTTGGAGAATGCGCTCAATGTAATCCCACGGAGTGCTGGCAGCAGCTTCGTAAACTGCAGCGCCTAAATCGGCGTACATGGCCTCGTTTTCATCTGCACTGCCAAACATTGTACCGTAGTACACAAGCTCGTCCTGAATAACCTGGACAATTTTCGCTTTGGCTGGATGGGCGGCCGCAGCTCGAGCCATACGTACTGCCCGGTCCCAGCACTGAAAGAAGTACCCAAACAGAGTTTTTGAATTGTAAACTTGTTTGTCAACCACAGCAAACACATACGTATCAAACTCTGCAAGTTGAAAGGGTGCGTTTGGATCGAAGCCGTCGAGGGCTGAGCTGATATCGAGGCCCTCACCGGACACAGATATGGCAAGTACTGAGGCAATTGCACGGGACTCATAAATTTTCAAAGCTTCAGGAGTGAGTTCAGCAGGAGGCGCACGTGAGACAGGCTTGGGAGTCTCATTGGGGAGTTGAGAGGCCGGTTGAGGGTGATTTGCCAGCGATTGGGCCGGTTGGGCCGGCTGAGGCGGGATTGGCGCGGGTTTTGCGGGTTCGGCAGACTGCACGGATTGTTCTACCTTAGTCTGAGTAGGCTGCGCAGGGTGACCGGACTGAGACTGAGGCGGCTGAGGCGAGTCGCGCTGGATTTGAGCGAATCTCGCTAACCGCTGGCGTCGAATATCGTCCATGGCTTACGTTAAGATTTCGGATCAGGAGCCGGGGTTTAAGAGATCAAACGAAGTCACGGATTAGAGGGCGACTAGGTAGTTTAAAGTATTGGAAATAGGATAACCTGAATATCTATGTGCATTTACTCGACAGACGCATTGTCATGGACCATTTGGGCAATAGCCGGGGGAGGGCGGAGAACAACCATAGCACGGACGACCTCCAAAACGGCCGGCGGTTTGATGGTGGTCTCGTAAACGCCAAGCAGCTCAGCAGGACGCGGGTAAATGTACAAGGCACGGTAGAAGGCGAGGGCGGCGTCCATGAAGCCGTCAGGGCCGGAGGCAAGAAGCTCGTCGGCACGGGCAACTTCCTGGATGAAGAATTGCTCGCGGGCCTGCAAGCCGGCGGGCAGCGGGTCTGCAGCCAGAGATGCCTCAATGAGAGCTTCGAGCTGGGTGCGCTGCTTGTTCTTACTTTCAGCGGCGGCCCGTTCCTTCTCCTTTTCGTAGTCGTTAGCTCTGCGACGGAGCTCGCGACGGAACTCGGGCGAATGGCGGCGCTGATAATCAAAGTAGAACAGGTATGAGAGCGCACCGGCAGTGAGCACCGATGTCACGATGCTGAAAGTAGATGGCATTTTTCAAAGGTCCGGGTGAGCGGGTTAGAGGAAAGAATTTCAGCCTGACTAACGATCTTGTTACTCCCGGTTAGGGGTTTTCAAGATGGGTTTTTGTGAATTTCGGCCTTTCCCCACATGACTTCCGCGGCTGAGTTTTACACATTGCAGCGCGACGACCAGGAACGGCTGCTGTCGCTTTTGTTTGAGCACAGCCAGGTGTTTTTGGACTATGCGTTGCCTGTCTGTCAGGCCCCAGCGTCGTCATGGGCTGAGTTGATTGAGCGAATTCGGGCCCATCTCCATGAGCTGCTGGCCACCTCGCACGATGAGCGGATTCCAGGAATTATTGCGGCCCACCCGCGGCTAGGAGCAAAAAAGGTTGACTCTGCGTTGAGTCAGGCTGAGCAGAAGTCGCTGCAGGCGGCGTCAGAGAAGGAAGCTGAGCAGTTGGCTGCGTTGAACGCAGAGTATGAGCGGCAATTTCCGGGGCTTCGCTACGTTGTGTTTGTAGCCGGACGGCCTCGCAGTGTCATCATGGAGGACATGCGGGCCCGCATTGACAAAAACGATATCAACGCTGAAAAACGTACGGCTTTCGATGCAATGTGCGACATTGCCCTGGACCGGGCCCATGGGCTCGACTAGGCTGAACAGCCAGCTTAGCCGTTCTTTTTTGGAATACTGAATAGATAATTACTCTAACTAGAGGAAATAATCAGGCGTTTTACGCGAAACAGATGGCTCGCTGGCCCGCGGACATGGGTCGTACTGCAAAAACGTATTGTATAGCTCTTCGTCGACCTCCATGATGGCAGCCTGGTTGCCGCAGCGGTAGCAGTAATTGGGGGCCGAGAAAATCGTGACGACCTGCTGGTCGTGACTCCATGCATAGCCCTCCATAACCAGCTGGTGGGCGCGGGAGATGAGCGACAGGTTGTTTTTGTGATTGAACTGCTCGCTAATGTCTTGGCCAAAGGTGTAGCCGGCGCCACGGGGTGAGATACCCCAGTTCTGACGCTCGTCAGGGTCAGACCACAGCAGATCTGACATAGGCCCATCATGCGGCACTTCCTGGAAGCGGTTCAGACTGCGGATGTTGTCGATCGTTTCGATGGTCGGAGACAGGCCGCCGTGCAGACAAAACACCTTGTTGTCGACGAGGGCTGTGATAGGGAAATAGTCAAAAAGGTCAGTGAACAGCTTCCACACGTTGGGGCTGCCGTACTTGCGCAGACACTCATCGTAAAACCCGTAGACTTGAGTGATTTGTCGCGACTCATGGTTACCGCGCAGAATCGTAATCCGTCGCGGGTACCGCACCTTCATTGCCACCAAAAATGACACACTCTCAACCGAATAGTACCCTCGATCAACATAGTCACCCATAAACAAATAGTTGGTATCTGGGCAGGGGCCACCAATCCTAAACAGCTCCATGAGGTCGTGGAATTGACCGTGCACGTCGCCACAAATGGTCACAGGCGCCGACACAGGCTGTACGTTCTGCTCAAATTGCAAAATATCCTTAGCCATATTGCAAAGCTGGCGCACCTCGCGCTCGGTGAGCGGCTGGCACTTTTTTAGAGTCTCAATCCACCCGTCCAGCTCTCCAACGCTTGCGGTTGGTGTCGGGCTGCTTGGTGGCAGTTCACTCATCTCGCCTTCAAACTCATCAACAAACTGCGAGTCCTGCAGCTGAAGCGAAGCATTGTTCGCTGCAACTGCGTCCTCCATTTGCACATCTGGGTCGATATCCATGTTTTGAACTGTTGCCAAGTTTGTCAGCGCACCCTAAATCTTAAACCTTAACCCCCGCCCACGATAGGGTTTGCACCCCTTCGAGCTGATGGTCGTGTCTAGTAACTTAAATTAGGTTCACTTAACTATAATGTCTATCAGCCATTTGAAACCAATTCTGTTTCTCTAAGACTATCTAGGAAGTTATCATACGGAACCCATTGCTTGGGCTATGCGCAACCGATCGAAACGGGCTTCCATCCAGGTGTCAGGCCCAGTAGTGATAGACAAAGTATCACTCGGCGACAAAATCAGATACTACTGGCTTTCATTCAGCCGCCGTGGAGGCATTGAAACTGCAGATGCTTTGGCTAAGGCCCATCTTGCCCGCCAGGCTAAAGCTACCCGCCGCTCGAACAAGAAATAGCTAGTTTAAACAGCCGGCTACACATTCTACGTATTTAATCGTATGACTCGCTGAATGCCTCGACAATCTCGTTCTGGAGTTCCTTGAAGTGCTTGTCGCATGCCTCTTCGCCGTCCTTGGGCATGAAGAATTTGGAGGACGAGACCTTGTACTTGATGTTGCCGGTCTTTTCAGAGAGCTTGGACCAGAGGGCACCTGCGGCCACAGCTTTCTGAGCCTCATCGTAGTAGGTCACAAATGCCTCCATCATATGGTGTGTCTTCCAAATAGGGCAGAAGGCATCGTATTCCGAGTAACCGTTCTGCTGCAAAAAGTCGTCCTTGATAAGGGCGGCAACGTCCAGCGTGATTTTATCGCTGTCAGACAGCGCAGACTTGCCCACAAGCTGGACAACCTGCTCAAGATCTTCGGCCTTTGACAGAATTTCGCGAATTGACGTGCGCAGCTGGGGGAAGTTGGGATACTCTTTGCCATAGTATCCGTTAAGCACGTCCGTGTACTTGGAGTACGAAACAGCCGTGTTAATGGACGGGAAGTGCTTACGCTGGGCCAGCTTCTTGTCCAGACCCCAGAAGACCTGGGTAATACCCAGAGTGGCGACTGTGACGGGCTCCGAGTAATCACCACCCTGCGGACTGACGGCAGCAACGATCGAGACGGAGCCCTCGCGTTCGGGTGAACCCAAAGCGATGGCACGACCGGCACGCTCGTAGAAAGATGCCAACCGAGTACCGAGGTATGCGGGATAGCCCTGGTCTGCAGGCATCTCACCCAAACGGCCCGAAAGCTCACGCAGAGCCTCAGCCCAACGCGAGGACGAATCGGCAATCATAGAAACGTTCTTGCCCTGGTCACGGAAGTACTCAGCAAGGGTAATTCCCGTGTAAATAGACGCCTCACGAGCGGCGACAGGCATGTTCGAGGTGTTGGCAACCAGTGTCGTGCGCTTCATGATGGGCTCCTGGCGGCCATTGACCTCAGCGTACAGCTCGGGGAACTCCTTAAGTACTTCAGCCATTTCGTTACCGCGCTCGCCGCATCCAACGTAGATAATGACGTCCGAGTTAGAGAACTTGGACAGAGACTGCGAGATGACAGTCTTACCGCAGCCAAACGCACCAGGAATACAAGTAGTACCACCCTGGACCATGGGGAAAAGCGAGTCCAAAACGCGCTGGCCGGTGAGCAGCGGGTAGCTGGCCGTGACCTTCTCGGACACGGGGCGTGGCACACGGACAGGCCAGGTGTGGAACATTGAGTACTCGTACTTTTTGCCCTCGAACTCGACCTCCAAGATTTTCTCGGCAATCGTGTACTGGCCGGCCGGAGCGAGGTAGGTGACGGTACCCCGGGCGCGGGGAGGCAGCAGAATTTTATGGTCAGACATGAGCGAGTTTTCGACTACAGAGCCAAACACGTCACCGCCCGAGAGATGGTCGCCGATTTTGACGTTCTTATTCGGGGTGAAGTCAAATTTGCGGTTGCGGTCGAGACCAGGAGCTTCAATTCCGCGCGGAATGTAAATGCTCTGTGACAGGTCCCGGATGCTCTGGAGGGGGCGTTGAATACCATCGTAAATGTTCTCCATGAGGCCCGGACCCAGCTCAACACTGAGCGGTTTGCCAGTACGGAGGACGGGGTCGCCAACGACGAGGCCGCCGGTTTCCTCGTAGACCTGAATTGTGGCCTTATCACCTGCAATTCGAATGACCTCACCCACTAGGTTACCGTGGCCAACTTTAACGAGTTCGTACATTGCGGCGCCAAGCATGTTTTCGGCAATGACGACAGGGCCAGACACCGAGTGGATATACCCGTAATTGTGCTCCTTATCCGCCGTGCCATCAAGCGAGATGCGGCTAAACTCTTTGCGGGCGTTCTCAACCAATCCAGACATGTCAGGTTGCTGACTGCTCAGAGCTGGGTCCTGTTATGTCATCGAGATAACGGGAGACATAGAGAGGCCAAAATGCTCGAGATGAAAAAGCTTAAAAGATGCTAATGAGAGCAAAAAGAGACTAGTGAAAGGCAAAGAAATAACCACTGAACGAATTGGTCAAGTTTTACTAAAATGAAAAATATGTCTCGAATTATACTAGCAGGAGACGGTCCATATAAGTCTAGATCAAAGCTGCATTTGGTCTCCGTGATGTTGACTGGATTCAAAACCAAGCAGGTTTAGTGAACCAGTAGGTTAACTGATTTGAAATCTAGTAAATTGACTAATTCACAATCCAGCAGGCCGACGTGTCTTCCATTTACCAAAGAGATGCTCGGGGTACAAACCGAACGCGACAACCTCGGTTAACTTGCATTTGCCGGCTAATCTACTAGCAGTGACTTAACTTCATTTCCATCGAGCACACTCAACTTAATTTGGGCTTACCCGCATTTTATAGAGGTAGCATTAGCGTACATTTTAAACTATGTGCTTAGGCACAAATAATATGCATTTAAGAGCACTTAGGCCGAGATGGCGTACTTGCGCTTAGGGAAGGCAGAGGCCTTCTTCTGAGCCTTGACGGTCTTGGCGTTGGCCTCCTCAGGAGAGAGACGGCGACGGATAGCACGGGTCTTCTTAGCACGCAGATCCTTGGGGGTGTACTTCTTGGTGCTGTAGAGCTCGCGGACGGCCTCACGCTGGGAAACGTTGATGATGGTGAGGGTGCGGGCAATCGACTTGCGGACACGCTTAATCTCGCCAGCCTTGACGGTCTGCTGCTTGGCACGGAGCTTGAGGAGGTTCTCCTTCAGGTCAACGAGCTGGGTCTCCAACTGCTGCTTGCTGAGGCCACGAAGGTCCTTAACTTTGATATCAGACATGTCTACTAGCGGGAAGCCCAGAGTGAGTTGGTGATATTCAAAGCATCCGTTGGGACTGTTAGGGTAAAGCCCTAAGTAGTTGGCCCTCCAAAAAATGCGAATAAGTCCAATAAGTCAGGTTCTCCATAAAGCTTAGTAACTTAGGGAAACCAAAACAACGCCAAAAGCCGCCCACGTCGATTGAGAGCCCAGAGGGTGGTTCTCAGCAAAGAGGTGCCAAAGTTGGCCAAACCCACCCAAAAAAACTCAACACCAACGAAAACACACCACAACGAGATTCTTTCCTCCCACAATTAAGAGCTTTGTTAGTTAGCTATAAAAAGTTTTAGTTGAAAACCACCAACAAAACTCTAGTTCCTATATTCGGAAACTACCTTGCTTCTAAGACGCTCGGGTCCCGAAGAGGGGGTTGGAAATTCCTTTGCATTTACCCTGAAGTACGATGGGAGCTTTGGCCACCGCAGACGGGCAAATTACATCACCCTCCTCAGTAGAGAACAGAACAAACGGTAAGTTTAAGATAAGTCGGCGGTACTCCCACGCCATGGCTGGTGGCAAGACGCGGAGCATGATCGTAAATTCGCTTTAGCAGCATGATCCTTGTGCCCTCCTCTGGGCGGCGCGACCGGGGTCTCCCCTTGAGGCCGTTCGCGGCATCGCGCGGCCGAGGAGATTTGTGCTTCGCGACAGGCGTTTGGTGGCGCCGCAGATGGTATACTCGTTCAGCCCATGTATTTGGCAAACGGGCACCGCTTGTATTTGCTGCAGCATTGCTGGACTATTGCTACCGGCCGCCCGGGCGACGCGATCCTCGTGGACCGGACTGCTTCCAACTGGCTTCCGCTGGCCGCTGTTTCGACACAGTACTAACTCAGATGGGTATCTACGTTTCAAAGTTGTTCCAAGGTCTGCTCGGCCGTAAGGAGATGCGTATTCTCATGGTCGGTTTGGACGCTGCCGGTAAGACGACCATTCTGTACAAACTCAAGCTTGGTGAGATTGTGCACACCATCCCCACCATTGGTTTCAACGTCGAGACCGTCGAATACAAAAACATCTCCTTCACGGTGTGGGATGTTGGTGGACAGGACCGTATCCGTCCTCTCTGGCGTTATTATTTCCAAAACACTCAGGGCATCATTTTCGTCGTGGACAGTAATGATCGCGACCGTATTGGCGAGGCCCGTGAGGAGCTTATGCGCATGCTCAGCGAGGACGAGCTCCGTGATGCATTGCTGCTTGTCTTCGCCAATAAGCAGGATATGCCTAATGCTATGAACGCCGCCGAAATTACCGAAAAGCTCGGCCTGCACTCGTTGCGTAACCGCGAATGGTTCATCCAGGCCACCTGTGCCACCCGTGGCGATGGTCTTTACGAGGGTCTCGAGTGGCTCTCCAACAATCTCAAGAACCGCAAGGCTTAAATATGTAGTAACCGTTTTGCAAACGCTGGGCTGGCGCTGTGCTTAGTTGCAGTGACTTGAGTGAGAGTCTCAAATTGACAGTCTAAAATTGACCGTTTAAAATTGACCGTTGTGAGTCCTCGAGCTCAGAGAACCAAGCGAGCTGACAGAATAGAAACTGACAGAGTAGAAACTGGCAGAACCAAACTGGCAGGCCCAAAACGGCAGGACCAAAACTGGCAGAACTAAAACTGGCAGAATTAAAACTGACAGAATCGAAACTGACAGAATCGAAACTGACAGAATTGACGGTATTTGTGTAATTAATAGTCACTAGTACACAAGGCTAACCCTGGCGTTACCACCACTATCCGAGCTGAATAATGCCCCAGCTGGCTCAGGAAGAAATCGCAAAATACTGGGAGATATTCTCTCAACAGCAGCCCGCCAATGGCTTGTTATCGGGCGAAAAGATGCTTGCAGTGCTAAAAAACTCGCAATTAGAGGATGCAAAGCTTGAAAAGGTCTGGGACCTTGCGGATATTGACGGTGACGGCAATATGGACTTTGAAGAATTCTGTATCGCTATGCGTCTCGTTTTCGACCTTATCAACCACACAATGGCCTCAGTACCGAGTTCACTTCCTGACTGGCTCATTCCGGCTTCGAAACGCCATCTGGTGACCGCTAAGCAGGCTCTCTCGGGCAGCCTGTCCCCGACACCCTCGGGCAATTCTAACAGCGACGATTACGACGAAGAGATGCGCTTGTTGTCAAATTTCAACTGGTACATGTCACCGCAAGATCGCCGGTCGTACGAAAACGTGTACTCGGCAAATTCAGACCCGTTGGGCTATATTTCATTTGGATCGCTTAGCGAACTCTACTCAACGCTCGACGTACCCGACACTGACGTTTCCTCGGCCTGGAACCTTGTGAACCCAAGCAGCAACGAAAAAATTGACAAAGAGCAGTGTATGGTGTTTCTGCATATGCTGAACCAGCGTTCTAATGGTGTCCGGTTGCCGCGGTCGGTGCCCGCGTCCCTCCGGGCAACGTTTGGCAAGCAGACACCGAGCTATGACCTTAACAGCAGTCAGGCTGAGGTGAGATCGTCCAGTAACTCTGGAACTGGAACCAAGAAGGGTGGATTCGCCGATAGCTATTTGTCTCGACTCGGGCTCGGAGGCCGCTCCCAGGGCTATCAGTCAGGCGGCACGGACTTCAGTGCCACGAAGGACACTGATTGGGAAGAGGTACGGCTGCAGCGGGAACTAAATGATCTCAACAAACTTATTGAGGATATGGAGCGTAGCCAGGCCGAGCGGGACAAAGCCCGAAGCTCTGGCGGGTCGTCGCTGGTTCGTCGAGAGTTGCAGTTGCTTCTGGACTACAAGGAGAAGCAGCTTGTGGCTCGTCGCAATGGTTCTGGAAATGGAGATGATGGCGAGCTGCGACGTACCCAGGAAGAGATCGATCTGATTGCTGAACAGGTCGACTCACTTAAGGAGCATCTCCGGAGCCGACAGAAGCAACTCGAGGACCTCCAAGCAGAGATTGCATCGCTAGGTTAGCAACATATATATTATAGAGACTATTTCTTGTCTGCAGCGTCTGGCTGCTCCTCGGGCTCCGGCACGGGCAGCTTGAAGGCATCTGGGCGGTCATCGCGGCCAGGGCCAACGGGCTCCCAAACCGACGAGCCGCCGGCAAAGTTGCGGAAAGCCTGGGTCATTTCAACGGGCTCATAGACAATGCGCTGTTTCTGCTCATCGTATCGGAGCTCAGTGTAGCCCTGGACGGGGAAGTCTTTGCGCAAGGGATGACCCTCGAAGCCGTAGTCAGTCAAGATGCGACGGAGATCCGGGTGGCCCTCGAAAAAGACACCGTACATATCGTAGGTTTCACGCTCAGACCAGTTGATGCCCTCGAACATGCGAGCCATCGAAGGTACCGCGCTGGTCTCGCTGGCGTAGGTCTTGACCCGGATGCGGGAGTTGTGACGGTAGCTCAGCAGGTTGTACACAACCTCGAAGCGGTTCTGGCGCGAGGGGTAGTCGACTGCAGTCACATCAACAGCCGACTTGAACTGAGCGGCAGTGTGGTCCCGCAGAAACTGCATAACCACGGGCAGACCCTTCGGAGCTACGCAAACCGTGAGCTCGTCCTTCCACACAGTGAACTGCTGGATGTATTTGGGTAGAGCAGCTGTAATGTAGCGGCCATACTTGTGCAGCTCCTCGCTGATCTCCTTGTACTTATCGGCTGGGTTCTTGTAGCCGATATCTTCGACTTTAGGCTCCTCGCGAGGCAGAGTGCGAAGGTCGACCAATCCATCGGGGAGATTCTGGGCAGGCGGTGTGAACAAGCCACGAGCAGATGCAGACGTCGAGAACAGTGCCGTGCGACGACCCATGCTGCCGCATACACGGCCGGTCATCTGGACCAGTTTTGAGGACATTTGTACTTTTTGCAAATAGAAAACCGGGAGCGCAGCTCTGAAGGATTCGGGTGAGGTAAGCGGCTCTTTTGGGGTGGTGATTGGTCCTGAGATAAGACCCCTCCCAAGGTGAACATGCGCAACACCCCAAGTGTCTTTTTCATCGAACCCATAAGGCCACCCATCCCACCTTACTTTACCGCCACACCAATGGTAGGCATACAAGATACATTTATTTCCGATGACGAGGATGATCTGTGTCCCCTGTGCATCGAGGAGATGGACATCTCTGATAAAAATTTTAAACCGTGTCCCTGCGGCTATCAAATATGTCAGTTTTGTTACAACAACATTCGGCAAAACCCCGAGCTGAATGGGCTCTGTCCAGCATGTCGCCGCAAATACGACGATGAGAGTGTCGAATATAAGAAGATCTCCGCCGAAGAATGGAAGCGGGATCATTTGCGACAGGCGCGCAAGGAGAAAGAGCGCAAACAGCGTGAGCGGGAAAAGCGTGAATCTGAGCAGCAGGCGTCCAAAAAGCACCTCGCCGGCATGAGGGTTATCCAGAAAAATTTGGTATATGTTATTGGCCTTAATCCAAACATCCCCACCGACGAGCTTCACAATACGCTCCGCCAAGAGCAGTTCTTTGGCCAGTACGGCAAGATTCAGAAAATCGTAATCAACAAACGCACAAATGCCAGTGGTAACCCGGGTATTGGTGTATATGTCACTTTTGCTCGTAAAGAGGATGCTGCAAAGTGCATCGCTGCCGTCGACGGCTCAGTCAACGATGGCAAATATTTAAGAGCCGCTTATGGAACTACAAAGTACTGCTCCGCCTACCTGCGCGGACAGACATGCCCCAATCCAAACTGCATGTTCTTGCACGAACCAGGAGAGGAGGCAGACTCATACACTCGCCGAGATTTGTCGGCAATGCAGCACCGTCAGAACCGGGCTCAGCCTAATCAGACTATGCCCTCCCTCTCGGCGGCCACTGCAGCATATCGTGCATCGCCAGCACCACAGTCGCCAGCGCCTTCAGCACCTGGACTGGCACCTTCGGGACCCTCGGGGCCCTCAGGACCGGCTGGAACTTTTGGACCATCCGGACCCTCGGGACCTGCAGCTCAATCTGTGCCTGGCGCGCCAGCCACTCCGGCCGTCGCGTCACTTCCTCCTCTGGCTGCACCGACGCCCGTGCACAACAACGTGCCATTAGTGCCACTGCCGTCAGTCACTACGCCTATTCCAGCTGCTCCACCTGGTTTGGAGTTGGCAGGATCAGGCAGCAGTGGTCCAGCAGTGGCATCGCCGTGGGGAAAAGCACCGGCTCCGGTTTCTCGAGCCGTCGAAGAGCCAGAACAGTCGGGTGCTCTGCGAAATTTGACAAAATGCCTCGAAGTTTTGTCGAAAGGTGCTGTCAATTTTACTTTTTCCAGTACGCTGGTTATTGATGACGACACCGAGTCGCACCCTCTGCCACCGTATTTCACATTCTCACTCAACAATGAGACCCGACAGGCTGCGTTCAATGATTTGTCAAAGGCTTTGGCTGTCCACCGTGAGCAGCTACTGAAAGACTTCCCTCCTGTTCAGGCACCAGCACCTCAAGCACCTCAGGTCCCGCAGGCTCCGCAGGCTCAACAGGCTCAGCTTCAGATGGATGGGATTGCATTGCGGGCAAACGAACACACCCCCGGCAGCCCGCGGCCTCCCAAAACCGCCACACCGCCTGGACTCCTTGTTTCGTCACCTACTAATGGGCAGAATGCTCAGAACAGCCACGAACTACTGGCCCATTTGCTGAAAGGCAAAGGTTCACCCTCCCCTGCCCCTGCCGTTCCGGCAGCTACGCCAAGTGAGTATTAAAGATATTTGAGAGAACCACAACTAACGCCAGTCACGAGTCAGCTCTTGAATCGTTTAAATCGCCAGCTCGACCGGCATCTTAGCGACGATCCCGAGCAAAAGGCTCGCGACGCGGCGGTAGAGCACATGGCGGCGATGCTTGGCCAGCTGGCCACCACTAAGCGGAAAGTGCCTGACACGGCGGAACGGTCTGAGCTACCACCGCCGACGTCGACGCTGCCAAAGTCGCGCTACGTTGACGATGGCCCGCTGTTTGACGTACATAATTTGCCCCAGGACATGGTCGTGGGAGACTGTGCACCGTCGGTTTGGGCGGCGATAGAGGAGCGTAACCAGATGGTTGCCCAACTCGCAGCCTCCACTCAGGCATTTGCCAGTGCCCAATCCAGAGCTCGTCGGGTTTTGGACCGAGTTATGTAAATATTTATGAGCATTCTATGCTGTGCGTTTGCGTTTTTTGCGCTCACTGCTGAAGGCTTGCCATTTTGACTTTGCCTTTTCCAGTTGTTTGTCTGTAGCTGTTTGTTTCTTGAGTCTTTTCGCCGGCTCGGATAGCTGTGATTCTGTAAAATCTCGAGTGTCCCGTCCGGATGTTACAGTGTAGATATTGTTTCTGAAATTCGTAACACGGCCCTGAAATTTACCGTCTGTAACCAGTGTTCCTATAGGAAATTTTGGTTTTGGTATTTGTTCAGCTTCAGAGTTTAGGTGGTTAGGTTCTTTTGGCTGTTTTGATTCATTTGATTCATTTGATTCGTTTGACTCCATTGACTCCATTGACTCCATTGATTCCTTTGATTCCTTCGACCCCACCGACTCCGTTGGCTCATTCATTTCCGATCCTGACTCCTTCGGCTCAAGCCCTGGCTTGTTAACCTCAGCCTTAGGCTTAGATCCAGACCCCACCCCCTCTGACAACTGCTCAATTAATTCTTTTAACTCACGCTCTACAGTCTGAAGCTCTTCATTATCCGGATCCTCAATTAACAACGCTTGAACCTGGGCCAAGCTCTCTTTGTATTCTGAAATTTCGGACATGATGACAAACCGGAAAAATGATGTATAGACTATTTAAACGCGGCCATGTGCACGGTCGGCGGTACGGGGTTTAGCACGAATGATGTTGTCGACTCGCAACAGCAGCTCGGCAGCCTCGGTGGCAGATGATACCGCCGCCCGTTTAAGCTTGAAGCTCTCGATAATGCCTAATTCACGCATATCGACAACCTCGCCACGGTCTAAATCCAACCCATAGGTCGTCATTCCACCGTAGATAGTAGCCCGCAGCCGAGCAACCAAGTCATTACTATCAAAGCCAGCATTGTCGGCAAGAATTGTAGGCAGCTGACGGAGAGCCCGAGCGTAAGCCTCGACGGCCAGCGCCGTTTTGCCTTCTTCGCGCTGCGCAGCGGCATCAACCGCCTTGGACATGAGCATCTCAGCACAGCCACCGCCGAGTGTAGTGCGGGGCTCGCGCACAGTCTGCGACAGCACAGACAGGGCGTCGTGGAGACTGCGCTCGGCCTCGTCGAGCACGGCGTCCGTAGCACCCCGCAGAACGACGGTGCAAGCTTCACCAGCCGCAACGCCGCTAAACTTGATAAGTACGTCCTCACCAATCAGAATTTCCTCGACCGAATCGCACTGGCCAATGGCCACGGAGTCCGGGTCGTCAAAAGTCGAAACCACCTCGCCGCCGGTGACCAGCGCCAGCCGCTCGACGCCCGCAAAGTCCGCGTGCTCAATAGTGTTTACTTTTGCGTCCGTGAACAGCTGCTCGGGCCAGTTGTAAATAAGCTGTCGGTTCACAAACAAGTTGACTTGGTGCTTGACAATCTTGTCGACCTTGGCCCGCATCTTGTCCTTCTCGGCCCGCTCGAGCTCAGCCAGTTTGCTGGTGCTGTCGACCCGAATCTTCGCGCCAAAAATCTTGACTTTGTCCGTGTCCATCGGCGTGTTGGCAATCAGCAGCCGCACGCCTCCCTCAAGCCGCTTAGGCTGGCCAACGCCAAACTGCTTGTCCATAATGAATCCCTCGTCA
This sequence comes from Wickerhamiella siamensis, assembly GCA_030571815.1. Classification (NCBI taxonomy): domain Eukaryota; kingdom Fungi; phylum Ascomycota; class Dipodascomycetes; order Dipodascales; family Trichomonascaceae; genus Wickerhamiella; species Wickerhamiella siamensis. The sequence goes on from JAJLYV010000010.1 coordinate 50,827, forward strand.
AGGTACGAGTCTGCCAGCCGACCACCGCACTTTTTGATAATCTGAATGTGCTCGAGATTCGTAGAGCCTTTGAGGCGCAGAATAGCATCAACGGCAAGCTTGGCAAAGTGCTCCTTGTCTTGGCTCAGAATTTTAGAGCTCAGCGTTGTACGGGCGATAGCCAGGAGATCCTCACGGAACTGAGCCGGGTCAGCAGACCGGTCGACAGCACTACGCTCCAGAGTCTCCAAAGCGGCCTTGGCGGCAATCCGGTAGCCAGACGCGATAGTTTGCGGGTGAATTTTGCGCTCGACAAGCTTTTCAGCTTCCCGAAGCAGCTCCGCCGCAAGCACAGTCACTGTCGTCGTACCGTCACCAACCTCCTCGTCCTGAACTTTGGAAATGTTGACGAGAACTTTGGCAGCAGGGTTGTTGAAGGGAATAGCCTGGAGAATCGTGGCGCCATCGTTGGTCACTAGCGACTCGGGCCGGGATGCCGATTGCAGCAGCTTGTCCATTCCCTTGGGACCCAGGGTGGTCTTAACAAGATCACCAACTGCAATGGCGCCCACAAACGCGCTGAGACGGGCATTCTCGCCGCGCTCTTCTGTCACTTGATCACCAAAAATTGGCACAGACATGATGGATGACAAATGGAGTTGCTAGCGGCCTAACCATTGAAAGAGCTATATCGAACACACCAAGAATCCAATATGATAAATTTGATACATTGAGGATAAACACAGTGAAAAACTAAATATACAGAGAATCAGGTGAATTGAAGTAGCCGAAAGTCAAGAACGCTAAAAATAACCGAAAATTAAACAGGTTGAAAAACACGGAGAATAACTGATTAAGAATCACACTAACTAAGAATTCAAGAAAGATTTTAATCTAAAATAGCTAATTGCGCAACATGAGAACTAGTAAAATCTAGTTAAAACACCTCATTGCGACTTCAGCTCTCGCCTGCCAGCGGCTCGGCATTCCAAATGCTCTCGGCATACTCATTGACAGCTCTGTCAGAACTGAAGAAACCCATATTCGCGACGCAGGTGATCGACTTGGTGAGCCAAGCCTCCTTGTCGGCAAATGCGGCATCAACAGCAGCTTGAGCCTCAATAAATGCCTTGAAATCAGCATTGACAAGGTAGTAGTCACCATGGTCACGCACAGAGTCCAAAAGCGACCTGTAAATGTTGGGATCACCAAACACACCACTATCAATAGTCTTGAACACCTCAGCAAGATTAGGATCCAGCTGGACACCATTCTCGCGGTTCTCCTTGCGAACAGCCTCGACATTCTCGGCAAGATGGCCGAAGAAGAACATATTCTCAGTGCCAACCTCACGGCCAATCTCAATATTCGCACCATCAACAGTACCGATAATGAGACCACCGTTCAAGACAAACTTCATATTGGAAGTACCACTCGCCTCAGTGCCGGCCGTCGAGATGTGCTCAGACAGATCGTTGGCGGCCACCAACCGCTGGGCCTTAGACACATTGTAGTCGGGAATAAACACGACCTGGAGCACGTCCTTCAAATCCTGATCGGCCTCGACAACTTCAGCCACAGCATTCACAAGCTTAATGATGACCTTGGCCATATAATAGCCTGGAGCGGACTTGCCGCCAATAAGAACCACGCGAGCCTGCTGCTTGGCACGCTCCTCAGGCGACATCTTCTTCAAAGTAAGGTAACGGTGGATCACACCAAAGATGTTGAGCTGCTGGCGCTTGTACTCGTGGATACGCTTGACCTGCACGTCGAACAGAGCATGGGCATTGATGTGCTTAGAGGTGAAGTCACGAACCATGCTGGCCAGAGCGTGCTTGTTGGTCTGCTTGACTCGGGCCCAGCGGGAGCGGAACTCCGGATCGTCAACGTACTCGAGAAGCTGGCGCAGCCGAGTGAGGTCCGACAAGAAATTGGTGCCACCGGTATACTCGGCAATGAGCTCAGCGAGTCCGGGATTGGCTTCAAGCAGCCAGCGACGCGGAGTAATACCGTTGGTGATATTGATGAACTTGTCTTCGCCGTAGATCTTGACAAAATCTGGGAACAGCTGAGTGCACACAAGTTCTGAATGCAGTTCAGCAACACCGTTGACCTTGTGAGACCCGACAACTGCGAGCGAGGCCATGCGGACCTGTTTGGGGTTCGACTCCTCAATGAGCGAAACCCGCGAAATAAGTGCGGGGTCGTTGGGGAACTTCGTCTCAACGAGCTTCAAGAAGTGGTAGTTGACTTCGTACAGGATGTCGAGATGGCGAGGCAGCATGTTGCCAAATACATCGAGAGGCCACTTCTCCAGCGCTTCCTGCATCACCGTGTGGTTGGTATAACCAAACGTCTCGTAGCTGATATTCCATGCCTTCTTCCACTCTAGGCCCTCGAGGTCAACCAGGATACGCAACAGCTCGAGAATGGCGAGCGTGGGGTGAGTATCGTTAAGCTGGATAGCAGCCGAGTCACTAAACTCGGCCCAATCACGGCGGCTCTTTTTAAAGCGGCGGACAATGTCCTGGAGCGACGCAGCGACCCAGAAGTACTGCTGCTTAAGACGCAGCTCTTTACCCTGATAAAAGTTATCATTGGGGTACAACACCGACGTAATTGTCTCAGCTTCCACCTGCTCAGCCACAGCGTTCTGGTAGTCGCCCTGGTTGAATTTTGCAAAATCGAAAATGTCGTTGGGCTGGGCTGACCACAGACGCAGGTTGTTGGTGTTGCGAGTCTTGTAGCCAGGAATGGGCAGATCGTAGGCCATTGCCCTCACAATCTCGCCGCCAACCCATTTTTTGACATTCTTGCCCTGCGGATTGTACGAGTCTTCAACGCGGCCGTAAAACATAACGTCGACGCCGATCTCGTGACGAGGAATCTCCCACGGGTTCGAGTACTCAAGCCAATAGTCAGGCTGCTCCACCTGGTATCCATCAATGATCTTCTGGCGGAAAATGCCGTATTGGTAGCGAAGACCGTAGCCCCAGGCAGAGTACTCGAGGGTCGACATAGAATCGATATAACAGGCGGCCAGACGACCGAGACCACCGTTACCCAAGCCAGCGTCGGGCTCCTGGTTCTCGATATCCTCAATATGGAAACCAAAGTCCTGCAAACCATCAGAGACCGTCTGTTTAATACCCATATTCAGCAGCGCATTGTCCATAGCGCGACCCATAAGGAACTCAAGCGACAGATAATAGATCCGCTTGTTGCCAAGCAGTGTTTGGCGCTGCTGGGTCTGATTCCACATGACGATCAGACTGTCCTTGACGGAGCGAGCAGCAGCGTGGTAAGCTGCAAGATCATCGCAATTGAAGAGCGAGCGACCCAGGGTGGTCTCGACATGGCGCACAAAGCCCAGCTGGAAATCACTCTTGTCCTGGATAGTGTGAACAGAGAATTTTTTCCATTCCTGACGATATTTGAGAGGCACAACGCTATCAATTACCTTCAGCTCACGTGGGGTGATGCCCGAAAGCGCGCGGCGGTGCCTGCGAGGCGAGTTGAGGCTGTTGATGCTGTTGAGACTCCCAGCAGAGTGCAACGAGGCTCCGGACTCACAAGAGTGGTCCGAAATAACTGACTCGGTGTCACTCATTGAAGCAATAGTAGGTGGGAAGTTGGTTTTTGGTTGTGTTTTATACTAATAAGCACCCTCCCTGCCGGGAGCGTCGAAAATCGAAATAAAGCCGCTCCAAGATCTAAGGCGACTGAGCTTGACGGGGGGGTTGGAATTGGTGCTCTGATCCAAAGTTCCATTATCTATTCACTATGTTCGACCAATTGAGAAATTTTGGCGCTATATCTAAGGTTTAACTAACAAATCATATAAAGAGAGCCAATTTGCAAAAAGCAAGGCTCTTCTTCAAGGCTGCAGGGTAAAATCATTTGAGCAACGCTCCGCAAAGTATGCATGTCCCAAAGGCAAACGTGGCAGGCCTTACGTTTGGCGTAGTGACTAACTGAACACTAGAAAAAGAACCGCTAAAGACTAGTGTATAGAGGGCAAGGGCTTGATACCTTATTTGGCAGCCCATAATGATCTGGAGATTTGGAGCGGTAAACGCAGGTCGATAAACATGAGACATGGAAAGTACATAAGGTGGTACTCGGACCCACGTTTCCATCTTGAGAGTATACATGTCCTTGAACGCCACAGTACTCCTCCCTGATGGGTCGGATTCCGTTATGCCGTTGGCCTACGCCGACGAATATCTCAATGCTCAGCTGCAAGTCGCTGTGATCTTTGGCGTCCGAATGGGTGCTGCAATCGTACTCAGTGCCATTCTCTGGATGGTCGCCCGCACCTACCGCTCGATTCTATTTGTGCTTTACCAGCTCAATTTCACTCTAATGCTCATTCATGCTGCCTTGAGTATGCAAAACCTCGAGTCTAGTACGTGGAGTATGACTTGGTACTTCACGGGAATTGCTGATACCTCGACCACTACAATTAACTGTAGCATGACAGCATCCATTCTGTACTGGTTTTTGATCATTTCAATTTGCCTCACATTCATTGTCCAAATTCAGGCTGCCTTTGCAGACCTTCCCCGGGCCAAGCACATCATGGTCATGGTCGCTGCCATCGTTGCTGCTTTCCCTTGCGTCTTTGTATGGGGATACTACCTTATAACAAATGCCCGAATTGCAAATATGACCAACGACACGGACTCACTCAACTCTGATCGTGCTCAGCAAACTATTGACAAAGCCCAGTGGTCCATTGATGGTGCATGGCCCGTGTTTGCAGCTACTACAACGCTGTTTTCAGCAGTGCTATGTATTAAGCTGTATAAGGTGGTTCGGGCTCGAGCCCGGCTGGGAATCGAGCATTTTGATCCCCTCAAAGCTCTGCTGGTTATGACGTTCCAGAACTCTGTGATCCCGGCTATATTCAGCATTATCTGTGCGTCACTGCCTGATCAGGGTGCTGCTAATGGTTTGCCATCAATTGCAATTCTACTTACCGTTGTACTGCTGCCAGTCGGCTATATCTGGGCCCAGTACCGATCTGTCGTTTCACCTGCTGGTTCCAAGGGACACACATCTACTTTGGCTTCTTATGTGTCTCGGTCCCGTAGTAGCCGCGCTAGTGACAATGAAAGTGAGTTTGGCGATATGCCGAGCCCTACTACTGCCACTAGTGCGTCGTCGACTCGTAAAGTCATTGACTTTGTCTACTCCAAAGCCCATATGTGATGCTACTGTTAAGAGACACCTACAACTCCCCAAATTGTCTCTCTAATGCTAATTACTATGGCGAATATATTCAGATCTTGTCAACTGCCGACAAATCAACGCAAGTTTGAAACATCTGGAAAATACCCCCTTTTCTCCTTGGCCCCTTTTTCCCGTCTTACCTAAACCAGGGCGCGAGCCCTACGCGCAACCAATTAGGCTGCATATAGGGTGAAACATTCAGTTCTGCTTCCAATAGTCGCAATATTTTTAGAAATAACAACTTTAAGTACAATATTAACTCGAAATTTTTGCAATTGTACCCATGGCAAGTTCAGACTCAGCACTGGTCGCCCCTTTTTTTCAACCGCGTCGTGACCTAACGCGTCATCCCTGCAGAGGTCTATGCAGTGGTGCAGATCGATGATCAAGCTAGGAGTTTGCCCTAAATTTGTCTTCTTACCTTCGACGTCCCGCTCCTTTACTCTCCAAACCGTAGCCGCCGTGCACGACTAACCCACACATGAGAACATCTTGGTTTACCTTGCTGTCTCTAGCCGTGGCCACGCCTAGTGCGACGTTCCCCTTCAACAACCAGCTTCCGCCAGTTGCTCGCTATGGTGAAGCCTACTCGTACACGTTCTCGGCAGACACCTACACATCGTCGGAGAAGATCTACTACTCTGCTCCTGACTTGCCCTCCTGGCTCAAATTCGATGCCGACTCAAAAACTCTTTCAGGCACTCCGCCGGCGGAGGACGCCAGTCAGGGCGACCAGCAGGTCCACTTTAATTTGCAAGCATCCGACTCCACGGGTACTCTTGTCAGTCCCTGCTTTTTGCAGCTCTCTAATGTGCCTGCTCCGCAAGTCAAATCCAGCGATGCGCTAACTCAGGTCCTGCAAGCTGCCGGAAATACGTCCGATGCCCAATCACTAGTTCTGAAGCCTGGCCAGCCCTTCCAAATCACCTTCCCCCCTGACTTCTTCACGTCAAACGGACAAAATGTTATTGGCCACTATGCTGTCACTGCAGACCACTCCCCGTTGCCTATTTGGCTTGATTTCGACGGCGCCGCAGGCACTTACTCTGGTACTGCTCCGTCAGTCACTTCAGATATTGCCCCGGCCCAGGGATACTCGATTTTGTACATTGTCTCGACCTACCAAGGCTTTTCATCGGCCAGCGTTGAGTTCAATCTGAAGGTCGGTGCACATATGCTGGTTTCCAATATCACCAGCGAATCTCTCAACGTCACAGTGGGTAAGAGCTTTGAGTACCAAATCCCACTCAGTGATATACAGCTTGATGGCTCGCCTATTTCCCATCAAGACGTTTCCAACGTCGTTGCAACTCTGCCTAGTGACGCCGATTGGCTTAATTTTACATCCGCCAACGGCGGAGTGCTGGCAGGCACCCCACCTCAATCAGCGGCTAATCAGTCGTATGAGGTCCAGATTGAGTTGTACGACAGCTATAATGACACGATCAGCTTCAATATCGACGTGCAAGTTTTGGACAACCCCGAAAATAAAACAGTGTTCAGTTCGTCGGCCTTGAAGCCGGCGAATGTCACTCAGGGCGAGTACTTCACTTACTCAATTGCCGGATTTTTGCTCACGAAGGACAACGTTAACATCACGGTTGACACAAACAATAATGACTGGTTGAGCTATCATTCAGGCAACTACAGTTTGCAGGGCATGGCGCCATCTACTTTCAACGAGACCGATGTTAAGTTCACGGCCACCGTCACTGGCGATGATTCCGATAACTACTCGGGCCTTGTTGCAACATTGCCTCTTAGAGGTCAAGCAAAAATCTCTACGCAGTCTGCTCACTCGTCTAAAACCACGTCGGGGACCAAGACTCATTCGTCTACTGCCACGTCCACTGCTTCTGCCAGTGCGACATCTAGCGCTTCAGCTACCCCTGTTCCGGTGATTAAACACAGCTCAAACACCGGAGTTGCCGTGGGTTGTGGTGTTGGTATTCCATTGGGTCTTATCGCTGTTGCGATTATCGCTTTCCTGCTATGGCGCCGTCGTAAGAAACAGGCTGCTGCCGCTGCCGCTGCTGATCTCGAGGCTGGGTCCGACACAACCAGCCCCGGGTCTAAAGAAATCTCTAACCCTGTGTTGGCTGCCGACAGCATGCTTATGGCGCCTGTATTCAAGGTCGCGTCTGGTAGCAGTTCAGACAGTGCCGGCACTGCTGTCGGTGCTGATGAGAAAGCTGCGGATGCAAACGACCCACAGCGCCGCTCAACGTTCAACTTCATGCGAATGGAGGGCGACGATGACGATGCTCACACTCTGACCAACGTGCAGCCTATGGAGGCCTTGCCGCTTCCCCGTAACGAGGGTGACAGCCAGGCCAGGGTCCAGAGCGTTGCGACGTCCCACTACTCAGCAATTGCTGGCGCAGGCGCTGGCACTGGCGCGGCAGCCGACGTACCTCGTGCGTCTTGGCGACACACAAACCTCGGCGAGCGACGATGGCAGGATGCCCGTATTTCTTACAGCTCACTTGCCTCTATCGAATCGGCAGACGGCCCGCCCACGGTGCAGCTTGCATCGGCAGAGTTTGCCGCACCGAAACCTCCCTTGCCTCGCGACGGGTCATCCGGTATTATGCAACGACTCGGTTCACACTCTTCATCCTTGGCTGCCCATGCTGAAGTTGATAATGAAGCCACTCCCCGAGCGGTTGGTTCTATGGGCACGTTCGCCGCATTCAGGGGCGACGATGCTGCCGCTTTAGACGGAGAGGATACCTACCACACAGCTTCTTCGGGTTCTGATAGCGAAGAGAGTGTTGGAATTCGGCCATGGCGTAACTCGCAGGGCGAGATGCGTTTCGAAGCCCCCTCGGCAGTTTCAGCCAATGTCGAGCGTAAGCCATCGAAAGTTGGTCACAAGCCGCCTCAAGGTGAGCGTGGCGAGCTTGCTTTTATTTAGTTTTTGAAAATGTGGGAACATTTGGTATAATAGGGAACGCAGTCTTAACTTAACTTTTGAATTAAATGGGCACTGACCGCCATCAACCGTCAGAAGCTATCAGAAGCCATCAAGATTAAGCCACATATATATGAATAAATTTGATTTTGAAGCCGTTCCTTTCCAGGACGTGACCCCGTCAACCGTTACTAAACCTATCGTCAACTTTGCCTTAACAGCTTTTCAATCTGTCATCAATGGCTGATCCCCACCACGCCTTTGCCATGTGGCTCATGTCTTTTGTGGTACTGGCATCGAGGGCTATGGCACAGAGTGCTGCCGACTATTTTGTAAAAAGCCTCCCGGATGTTGATCCTGAGGCATATTTCCCTAGTATGCATGCTGGCACAATGCCGATCTCCGAGTCATCGTCCCTATTTTTTTGGCATGTTGCGAGCCAGTTCCAGGTGACAGCGCCTAAAACAATACTGTGGCTCAACGGTGGGCCGGGCTGCTCCTCTATGGATGGTGCCCTTATGGAAATTGGGCCCTTTAGATTCAACGATGATGGCAGCCAGCTAGTGGAGAACGTCAACTCGTGGAACAAGTACGCAAATCTTCTGTTTCTGGATCAGCCGTTTGGCACTGGGTATAGCTCTGTACCCGAGTCCAGCTATGTTCATGATTTAGACCATGTTGCCGAGAACGTGGTTCGATTCTTGCAGAATTGGTACAAAGTGTTCCCCGAACATAAATCCCACGAGCTATACCTCGCTGGCGAGTCCTATGCCGGCCAGTATATCCCTTACATTTATCAAGCAATCAAGGCTACCGACGATTCAATTCCTGTATCTGGGCTGTATTTGAATAACCCGTGGATTGACCCAGCTCACCAGTACCTGAGCTATGTGCCTTTTTTGCGCAAGAAGGGTCTAATAAAGTCTCCTACGGACCTTGATACACTAGACAAACTGCATTCTGAGTGTGCTGCTTCTCTTTCCGAGTCTGAAACTATTTATGCCGACAACGCAGACTGCAATCGTATTTCAGAGTATGCCCTGCAGCATTTCAACAACAAACAGACCTGCTTCAACATTTACAATATCGAGCTCACGGATACCTACAGTTCTTGCGGGATGAATTGGCCTCCTGGAATTGAGTACATGGCCCCTTATTTGAGCCGAAGCGATGTCAGGCTTGCTTTCAACGTAAAAGAGGAGGGCAAGTGGACGGAGTGCAGCTCAGCTGTATCGGGCACATTCCACTCTAGCGACTCGCCAGCGTCAGTCAAGCTACTTCCTGAAATTATTGAACAGGTGCCGGTAGTAATTCTAGTCGGCGACCTTGACTATATATGCAATCGGGACGGACTTGACGCCATGGTGTCCAACCTCGAATGGGGTGGCTCAGTTGGCTTTGATGGAGCAAAGATCGAGCCGTTTATTATGAATTCTGAAAAAATTGGTACGTTACAGCAGGGCAGAAATTTGACAGTTGTCCATTTAGATCGCGGATCGCATATGACGCCGTACGAGTTACCTTACGAAACTCGAGCGGTGCTCCACGGATTCGCTGGTATCGCAACCACGTTTAATGCAAGCATGGAGTTTGATGTGCCACACAGTTCCAAAGAAAAGGACAAGATCATTAGCGATGCGATGTACAAGGCTTACTACCAGGCTGGTTTTGTTGCCTTAGCGGTAGTTGCTGGAGTACTGCTCATCGTAGGCATTATTTGGTGGAGGCTTGGTGGTCGCAGCACAGTTACATTCAAGGGGCTTATGAACGCACTGTTGCATGCAGCCCCGAAAAAACCCCGACCTCTAGGGGAATATGTCAACCTTCAGTCTTTCCGCCGCGGGCGACCGGAAACTATTTATGAGGAGGACGAAGAGGAAGCAGTATAGAGCTAAGTAGGCCTAAATAGCGTGTTACTCACTAGCATCATTGGCATCTGGATCGTTCATGTCGTGCATATACTGTCTAATGTCAATGCTCCGACGCCGTCCTTCAATGTACTTCATCATGTTGTCGTAGGACTCAGGAAGCACACTTCGTGAAGTGCCGTGGACAAAGTATGAGAAAAAGAACTCACCAGCATCCTTTGTGCCATCATGGCCCAAGTTTTGGACCGTCGAGCCTACGCGAACCTGGACAAGAGTACCCTCGCAAACTTGGGGGCCCGCATCGACATCTGAAAGCACCCGACGAGTTCTCTCAGTATACACAACTGTGGCATCCAGATATAATACAGATCCGACAGGCACGGGAGACTTGAATGTGACTGTATCTAGCGATACAAACCGAGGCTGAGCGTGTGAAAAGGCGGCTGCACAGGCAAACGCCAATTCAAATGCCTGTCGCATCATGTAACCACCAAAAATCATATACGAATGGCGGTTGCGGTATTGCGGCTGCATAAAATTCGCAGATTGAACCTGAGTTTTGTCCATTCGCACAACATCGTCAGGCCGTCTCGTTGGATTGGATTCGTAGTCGACGCTTTGTTTCCAAAGTTCATGGATTATCCGTGACTCCTCCGGGGTTGGCGGTGCTCTGCCTAGCCCTGTACGCATTGCCTCTGCCTTTTTACGAGAATTGTACTTTTCTGCGAGTACAAACTGCTGGCGGTCGGCCTCAGTCTCAGGAACGAGTCGGTTTATTGGGAACGCCTTGTTGGTATCTGGATCGCGGGCGACAAACGTGAAATTTGCTACCAAAAACGTCTCGTCCTCCTCAACCTGCTCGCGAGTCGGGGGTTCTGTCTGATCAGTGCGGGTCGTGGTAGCCGCATGGATAGTGATCTCCATCGACGAACGTCCCGTCCAAGTAACCGATCCCCAGAGCACAACATTGTGTTGAGATACGTCGTCAAGCCGCTTTAGCATCAAAATACGATCAACAGAGGCTGTCACAATTACTGGCTGGGCTGGTGAACAATGTTTGTTTGCAATGACTCCCGAAAGCAGATCCAAATCCTGAAAGAGCTGGCCAATGCGTAGCCGGCCATATGAAGAAATGTAGCTATCCAAAAACCACGGATCATCTTTGAATGGCAGAACTATGCTGGTGAAAGAGTCGCTCAGCTTGCGGTCTGCGACTTCACGAGTTCCAACATCGTTGTACGCAAATGAAATCCGGCTGGGCGGCGGTTGGCTTGGATGAGTCTGATACCAGTCATTGAGGTACTTTTGGCGCGCTTTGAGTGCAACCAAAAACGGTGTGCGGTGGTTTACTGGTGATTCTTTGAGGCGACTAATAACTGTAGGGACAGCTCCCGCTGCCGGGGCTTTTTGACCCAACCGGCAGGATTGGTGAATTCCCCGTCTCCAAAGATTGAGCATGAGTCAGATCAGGAGGGCCAGTCGCTGAATTGTATCAATCCTGGCCAACAATTTTTATGATATATTTTCAATTGCAGATAACGGATATTAGTTTGAATTGCACAGTATTCCTGATTGAATGCCTAGGTATATCTTTGGGTCATAATTGACCTTCCATCGACTCAAACTAGCCAATAGACAAAATAGTGATGCATAGAGCAAAACTAATGAAACTTGAATAGTCTTTTTCAACATACTCAAGTTGAATTGTACTTATCTCTAAGGACTTAGTTGTACTTGTAGGATTGTGTAACGCTAACTGTACGGTATAGAAAACCCTTCCAGTTAAGCCCTGTTGTTGGCTCTTTATACCTGTTGATACTGACTCGAAAACCTCTCAAGCCCGCCTGACTTGACTTTGGCCGCTATTCAATACATAATGTCAAGCAGCCTGAGAAGGATTTGCGGTTCTCGAGGCGGTTTGTGCATTAGTACCGACATGGGAACTCAGTATTTAGGTGTAACCTTATTTATAAACCCTGGTACCAAGAATTGGAGGTGTTAGGTAGCGAAATCCCAAACAATCCGAGTCAGTACCTGTCTAGACGAACACTATTCGAGCAGAAAGTATCACAGGTAACCTCGGGAGCTTGCATATACATGGTCTGCAACTGTCGAGTTGCTACCAGCCAGGGGCACGTGGATAACGTTGATGTCTAGTCCTTGTGTTCAAGTTTTGGCTGAATATTCATTAACGACTCACAAACGGCCCGATACCAGACAACCCTGCTGGTGTACGAATCATATTGCTGTTGAAAGAGTCCAAAGTAAATGCACTTGTGCATGTCACCGAAGTGGGGGATCCAATCTGAAATCGGTTGCAGTCTACCATGCGCGAAATGGTTTTCATATAGTTCTGGCACCTAGTTAATGAGCAGATGAAGCAGATGAAAGCAGTCTTCGAAGTCGAAACATTACCTGAGCCCTCTGTGACCTCTACAATGCCCCTAGAGTATTTATTCACAGCTTCGTTAGTTGAGAGATATAAACAACGCGATCGAAACGCCCTTGTGTTTCAAGGCCCGCCATGATTCTTCAAGGCACTACTTAAGGCAAATGCGCCATGCAGATCTCCAACAGTTTTCAAGATAAATTTAGTGAGAGTTTCAGCCTATACTTCTACGTCTTCTAAAGCTATTGGTACAGCCTAGTATTCCTCGGAAAATACGGTGCTACTCTTGGGCCGGCCTAATATCCGTAACTAGATTGGTCTTGCTCCGTCAATAGAAAGACGCATGTGGGAGGAGATTATGCAGGGCGGGGCGTTCATTTTAGTACAGTCAGCGTGCTGTAGGGCTTGTGCCTCACATCACGTGAAATAAGCTAACCGAAGCCTTTAAAGGTTAACGAGGTCGGCCTTATTAATTCCCCAGAAGGAATTTTTTGTAAAACCTCTCCACAGGCTATTACCCTACACAAGTTTGCCCCCACCCCCCGGCCCACCACAGGGTTTTTTTTTTTCAGATTTTGTCCTTTTTGTCTTAGGCCACTACGTTTGTCGCAAAAATCGCGGCTACCAAAATTTAATTCTTACCCACAACACATTTTGAGTGCTTCATCCCAATGTCTAGAGAGCTCAATCATCTTGCTCATCTGAACTCCCTCAACGATGCCGAGTCGGAGGCCCCGTCTACCAGCCACGGTGGCGAGGAGGAAGACCTGTCTATCTTCCAGAACACAAATTTCTATGATTTCGATATGGGACGGTCCACCGATATTGCCACAACAGTCGATGAGTTGCTCATGCAGCAAGAGATGCAAATACAGTACCCTGGCAAGTCCGCTTCAACAGCCACGGCTGCCCCACAGGACTCCCTTGACCTCGATAATGGTGATATCCAGGACACTCATCACCGTCATGTCTACTCAACACACCATCACGCATCTGCTTCTTCGTCTTACCACGATCTAGCTGATGCTCGAGGCCCAGCCCCAGCCCCAGCACCAGCCCAAGCTGCCCCCACAGGTGGACCTCAGTACTCGTTTGATTTCAGTGAGCTCCAGGAGTTCTCCCTCGCTGGCGAACTACCTCCCGTGTCGAATACTCGTCATTTCTACCCCGTGGCCACCCCGGCTCATCATTACTTCACGCCTGGCCCGAACGATCTCCATCACGTTGCACCGCGACAACATCGTCTTCATGAGGATTTACACCCCGAGTTGAGTAGTTCAGTTTCTGCCCTGAACTCTGGCTCGGCCTCGTCGGACTCCACTGACGACATCAAAGCCGAGCCCGAGGACGCTGGCCCGCCTGGCACTATTGCCCGACATATTGCAGACGAGGACAAGCGGCGACGCAACACTGCAGCGTCTGCACGGTTCCGTATCAAGAAGAAGCTTCGAGAGCAGGAGATGGAGCGGAATGCTCGCCAGATGCAGGCCCGGATCGAAGAGCTCGAAAGCAAACTCAAGCAGCTCGAAATGGAAAACAGATGGCTCAAAAACATAGTCGTCGAGCGCAATGAGAAACGTGACGCGAGTGAAATCGAAAAGCTCCGTACCCAGATCCTCGGCAAGGCCAAAGAATAAAGCCCTGGTGCTGAAGTATTTATTAAATAAAAAGTTACTGAAATAAAGTCACTGGTTGTTTTCACTAGTCTCGCTAGTCTCGCTAGTCTCGCTCTGGGAGGCTTCCAGATCGCGGTAAACCCTTATGCCAACAACGCCGGCAAACAGAATGCCAACGAACCAAGCAAAGTTGCTATAGATCCACCCCGGGTCGGTCTGGTCGTCGCTGCGGGCGCCCCATGGCCCGAAGTAGACATACCAAGCAGCCCGTTTTTCAGGTAACGTCATTTTTCTCCAGTCACCACGCATCCGGTCTTCGAGATAGGCAATAACATCATCCTGTTTTCCGGCATCCATCTTATTCCAACGCCGAGGCAGATCGTTGATGTTCGGGATAATGGGATTTTTCTGCGTGCGGTACCGGACATCTTCGTCTTCTTCACTGAAATTCAACGCAATCTGAAGGGGAGTCTCAGGTTTTGAGGACATGAAACGGACCGATCGGCGGCCTATCACTTGCAAGAGTCTCATGGATGCTTAATAAATTTTCACTGGACAAGAAGTCTTAAGGCTGGGATGACAAAACTGGTGCGCTCACAGTTTGTTCGGGCACATTCGTTTTCTCAATTTTGTTTGTAGACTCCTGGTCATTTGTAGATTCTTGGTCATTCGTAGACTCCTGACCATTCGCAGACTCGTTTGCAGACTTATGACGACGTTTTCGACGAGTCCGGCTAGTCTCGTCAGTTTTGCGCTTTTTAACACTTAGTGGGTTCGGTTCTTTGGCTTTACGCTTTTTCACAGTCGTTTCTTCTTCAGCTGCTCCTGTTTCGTTCAATCCTTTGTGCAGCTTTGCCGCCTCGATCTGGCCGCGAGCTCGAGCAGTCGCCGGCGACATGGGCTCAAGAATCATAACCGAGCGGTTGATGTAAATGAGCGGCACGGCCGGAATTTTACGAAGCCTGTCCCGCAGCTTTGGTTTTTGCGTAGCTACTACGTAGCGGTGCTTGTTGGATCCGTTAATATCCACGACACTGGCAATGCATTCAAAAGCAGACAGCGTTTGGTCGTCAGTGGGGATGTGTCCACAGCGCCGGCGCTCGAATTTCTTGGCGAGATCAATAGCCTCTGTATTTTTCGATCGGTACAGATGCTCAATGGTACACTGTGTGATCATTGGTTTGGCCTGGCCTTGCAGGGTCCGCTCAAGTCCAGCGACCAGATCATATTTCGTGCGACAGGCCTCAATAATAAGCTCCTCGTCCACAATCACCTGGTATGGCTCGTGAAATTTGAAGTTGAGTTTCATATAGCCCATGAGCTTCTTATACGACTTGGCCCGCTTGAGCTTCATTGTAAAAAAAAAATTAGTTCGGGAGAGAGAAAAAAGTTAGACCCTGCCCAGATTAGAAATCAACCATAATGAACATCAAGGACACGATGGTAAGTCACGCTTCCGCTGCGCTTGGAGCCTTTCGCGGAATTGCTTGGAAACAAAGCTAACAAGTCTCAGTGGGCTACATCACCAGCAGCCAAGCCCATTCTCCCATTGGGTTTACAGAGCTTCCTGGCGATTGTTTTCGTGTTGGTGGCCTTAGTTTCCTCTGGCGCGTTTTTGGTTACGAGCTCAAAAGCGCCAGCAGTGGCACTTCTCAATGCCCTGGTGGCTTCTTGTGCTATTGGTCTTGGCGCTGTCTACGTTGTAAATGCCGTGCATGTTTATACTGGTTAATTTGGCTAACCTTGCCTAATACAGCTTTGACTATTTAGCCGGTTTCTCGCTGACCAAAGTTCCAACCAATGCAACGACTTTTGGCCAGAACGTTTACGACTCTGCGAAGGAGCCCGCCCTTGTACGGGCATGAAACCGATTCGAAGGTCTTCATTTCGTTGTCGAAAAACCCGCAGGCGATCTCTATGGGCTTTGTGCCGAAGTCTGACCCAGAATTGCTTAAGGGGCTCAGCACGGAGATCGACAAGTTTGAGCCTCAACGTGTCGTAAATCCTTCGAATTTTGTTGAGAACTCGGAATTTTGGCGCGAGGCTCAAAAGGTGCTCAAGGAGAATATCCACGAATGCCCTATTTTCACAAGTATGGCATCTAGCGAAGAGGCCCAGTTTTTTCATATCTACGATCTGCGCAACCCACCGCCTCCCAATCGCATCCCGGAAGTTGAAGATATCCTGGGCACTGTACAAATTGTCGATAACAAAATCAAGCCGAGATCATTCGAGCCGAACTCTATGTACCGCCCGGTTTCGCCCTATGGCGCGATGGCCCTAAGTGATGAAATGGCTCAGAGGCTTGCTGCAGCTCTATATAAATAAACATAATAAAATAAAAACCAATCATTCCGAGCCCAGATCGTCAGACAAGTCGTCTGGCACATCTGCCATATCGACATTCGGACTGTCGACCTCGCAATGCATGTAGTCGTCGAATCTCAAAAGCGAAAACTCGGGAATTTCCATAGCAGCTATGCGCATGAGTCTAGATGCCTGTTCAAGGTATTTAGGCAGCGTTGCCTCACTGCCCATACCAAGCTGCTTGAGAATTTCCCCATTGATAAGCTCGTAGAGCTCTAAGCGGCCATCGCTGCGGTAGGACTGCGGGATGGCCGATGGCGGCGAGGCCAACAACTCCAGCATTAGCTTGAATCCGTTGGCAATTCGTGGCTCAGATTCAGTGTCACTGTAGCGGCTGAATAGATCACGGCACACTCTCAATGCTCTCTCCGTGTCCCCGGCAAGCAATGCGTTGGTAATGCGATGACACTGGAGCTCAAAGGCCACAATTGATCGCTTCCCAGGTTCATCTTTGAGTAAATCCGGGTAATTTTCGGTCAGTAAAGCCTCAGTCGCATCCAAATCGCCCGCCTGAATCAGCTCACGGATCTGCAGCCGGATCTCAGTGTGCGTGTCAACGGGCATTGCAGCGCTAACCTCGGTATCCTCGCTGAGCTGTTTATTGAGCACCGCTGCTGTTTTTCCAAAGCCAGTATGCAGAAGATACTCGGCAATTGCCCGCTTAAGCCCCAAGTGGCCACTAAACTCTCCCACAGGTAGAGCGTCCCGGACACGTTTTTCCACAGCCTCTTTTGCAAGCAGATGGGCCTTTCGCGCAACTTTCTCGATGTTGTATTTAAAGTCACGCTGTCCGAAGTTTGTGCTGATGGCAACATTGCCGTCCATAAACACAGCTGGATAGAGTAACTCTGGATTTACATTGGTAAATGCCACACCTAAGCTCTTGCCGTTGAGCGTAAAGAAAATCTGGCGCCTTGTGCGAACAAAACAACATCCGACAACATCTCCATCCTTTGCAGGACGGCCATAGTCGCGGCAGGGACCCCTATCCACAGAGATTGAGCCTTCAATGACCATCCAACCCCAAGTGATCTCTGGGTGGCACCTATCCTGGGAACCAAGCGATTTGGCGTCTGTAAACCCCATTGTGAGTTCTGATTCACGAGTGAGACCAGAAAGAGAGACTTCGTAATAATAGATGCCTGTAGAGAGGGGCACAGAGTAATCAGCGCGAGCCTCAATCTCGTAGTCGCCGCAATGGATTTCTGTTGATTCTGGGACGTCAGGCTCTAGCATACTTCGCCAGGCTGACGGTAGAGGCATTGGAGGTGTCGTGTTCAGTGGATCTTCGAATCGCGGTGGGTTGTCGAGAGGAATGCGCCGTTTAGATGTAATGAGCGGCTTGTCATCTGAGGGTCCAATCATTCGACTAGACCCTGATTCGACAGATTCCACACTGCTCCGGCGACTCGTTTGCTCATTCTCCGATTCTCTGGGTCTTAAATTAGCCAGGGACGCTGTAGTTGGCGTCGGCGACCCATCGGGCGACCGATTGGGCGACCGATTTGGCGACTCATTTGGCGACCGATGCGACCGTGGGGTTGCCCAGCTAGGTTTATTGGCCAATGGTGCCGGCGTTGTCCGATACATAGCCGCCTCTCGCACCCAGAACGGCATAGGACCCTCCTTGTTGCGAATTGACTTCCATATCTCTGCATAAGGTGTGTGCAAAAGGTACGGGGGCAGCTCACCCAAGCTGTCTTCCGGGCGACTTGCTGACATGAAGGCAACTCAGTCCCAAAGGGCCAACTTGAAATCTGCTAAGGGGAGGGTTCATCTTAATATATATATATATACCAAACGGCAACGTTGAGAGCCGTTTTCGTCAATGCAGTTGATGCGTAGGACCTGCCTAGCGGGCATAGGTGTTATTCAAAAAGAAAAGGCGCTTAGTAGCGGTAGTGGTCAGCCTTGTAAGGGCCGGCAACGTCCAAGCCCAAGTAGTCGGCCTGGACGTCGGTGAGAGTGGTAAGCTGGACGCCGAGGTGTCCGAGGTGGAGACGGGCAACCTGCTCATCGAGAACCTTGGGCAGGGTGTGGACGGAAATGTCGAAGGGACCAGACTTCTCGAACTCGACAAACTTGGTGCGGAACTCAGTGTTCTTGGCGTTGAAGAGAGCGATCTGCGCGAGGACCTGGTTAGTGAACGAGCAGGACATGACGAACGAGGAGTGGCCAGTGGCGCAGCCCAGGTTGACAAGACGGCCCTCAGCAAGAAGAATGATGTGGCGGCCGTTGTTCAGCAGGTAGCGGTCGACCTGGGGCTTGATCTCGTCATGGGACTTGGCGTTAGCCTTGAGCCATGCAACGTCGATTTCGATGTCAAAGTGGCCAATGTTGCAGACAATGGCATCATTAGGCATCGACTCGAAGTGACGGCCGACAATAATGTCGCGGCAGCCAGTGGTGGTGACGAAAATCTGGCCAACCTTGGCGGCGTCGTCCATAGTGACGACCTGGTAGCCGGAGACGGCAGCCTGGAGAGCATTGATGGGGTCGATCTCAGTGACCAGCACACGCGCACCCATGCTCTGCAAAGCCAGAGCGCAGCCCTTGCCGACGTCACCGAAACCAGCAACAACGGCGGTCTTACCGGCAATCATGACATCGGTGGCACGCTTGATACCGTCGACAAGCGACTCACGGCAGCCGTAAAGGTTGTCGAACTTGGACTTGGTGACACTGTCGTTGACGTTGATGGCGGGGACCTTGAGCTTGCCCTCCTTGACCATCTTGTACAGGTGGTGAACACCGGTGGTGGTCTCCTCAGACAGGCCGTAGCAGTCCTCGAGCATCTCGGGGTACTTCTCGTGGACCAGGGTGGTCAGATCACCACCGTCGTCCAGGATAAGGTTGAGCTTCTTGCCGTCCTTGAACGACTTGAGCTGCTGCTCAATGCACCACACGTACTCCTCCTCAGTCTCGCCCTTCCAGGCAAAGACAGGGACGCCAGAAGCAGCGATAGCAGCGGCGGCGTGGTCCTGGGTCGAGAAAATGTTGCACGACGACCAGGTGACCTCGGCACCAAGCGCAACAAGGGTCTCGATAAGAACAGCGGTCTGGATGGTCATGTGCAGGCAGCCAGCGATACGAGCACCCTTGAGAGGCTGAACACCGGCGTATTTGCGGCGAGTCTCCATCAAACCGGGCATCTCGTTCTCGGCGAGCTCAATCTCCTTGCGGCCAAAGGCGGCAAGAGAGATATCGGCAACTTTGTAGTTCTGTGCAGGAGCAGACATTGTAGGATGAAAAAAGGAAGAATAAAAGCTGACACGTTTTTATTCGGAATTTTTCACCTGACTAAGGGGAACGTGTGTACAGATGATAGATGATTCTACAAGCACTTCGATCGAGGTCAATTGGGTCATTCACACTCACGCAACGTATTTCATAGCATTTATTGTAATTCTGCTCCTATGTTGTCTTATTTGCGGCTCGTAGCTCAAAGCATCCCATCTGGTCACATTCTGCCAAATTCTGCCAAATTCATGACCCAACCCTAGCAGTTAGAACTACCCCACGTAGCTCTGGCCTCCCAGCGCTGATCTGTCATCACATGGACAACAACCAGTTCCAGCGGCCAATGCCAGGGCCGCCTATGCCAAACCTGGATCAGCAAAGGTGGGTTGCTCCACGGTTCGACGACTCACCGCGTCAGGAAGATGCATCGGCGCCTCAGCCGGGCCCCTCACCGCGTCAGCCACAGCCTCGAGGCCGCCAGGCGCGTCCGGCACGACCGGCGGCGCTGGCGTCTCCGCCGGGCGCTCCTAAACAGGCGAGTCAACCGCCCCGGGGCCCGCCAAAGTCGCCCACCCAGCTACAAAACCCTCCGGGATCACCATCTCCACGTGAACCCCCGCGAGCGCCATTACCCAAGCAGCAGCAGGCCAGTCGCCCCTCGCAGCCGCCAGGCGGCAACCACCCGCCACAAAGACATCCTCAACGGCCGCCCCAACCGCCCCAGCCACCACAGCCGCCTCAGCAGGTGCAGAAGGCTCAGCATGTACAGCGGCGTTACAAGAAAGAGAAAAAAGGATCATGGAGGGCTCTTTTCTTCAAGCTGTTCTTAGCGTACTCAGCATTTTTGCTTTTGTTCACATGCCCACCGAACCAGCCGCTCACAGATGATATGCCCTGCCTCTGTGCGAAGTTGCACAACCGCATTGACGACTTGCGGCCGTTTTACGCCGAGTACGTCGCCCCAATTATTGAACCCCAACTCAATAAACCGGTCGTCCAGAGAACTCGGGCTGTTGTCGTCCCCTTTTTTGAAAGAGCCGTTGAAAAGTCGTCTTCTGTGTATAATACCCGCGTGCGGCCTCAATTGGAGAAAACGGCTGCGTCCGTCTACTCAGTTGCCGAGCGCCAGGCCCGCCCGCACCTTGACAAACTCGAACCGCATTTGGCAGTAATGCACGCCAAAGCTGACGAGTTGACAGCAAAGTACTGGCATCCTGCTCAAGCCCGTGGCCTTGAGTACCACGAAATCTACGGTAAACCGGCTCTAGAAAAGGCGAACACTTTTGTTCAAACCCAAGTTCGCCCTCACGTGAACCAAGCGGCCAGTCTCAGTGCTCACCACGGCCAAATTTACTGGGCTGTCTTCCGCAAATGGTTCCATGATTCTGTACTTGTCAATGCCCGCCAGTTCTACTCGCAAAAGTTAATGCCTTCCATCGACAAGATCCGCGATCGTTTGAATTCTCACACTTCGCGCGTGACCGCCCCAGTGTTTGAGGAGCCTACTGCTGAGCCTTTTGGCCAAGAAGCCACTCCTGAACCAGTTGCAACGTCTCTGGACGCTGAGGAAACCATTCGGTCAATTTCTGTCAACGAGGCCGAGACGGCCGAACCGGCCGCGATCAAGGCTCCGGTGTCTAGCGAGACTCCGGCAACTACTGAGGCTGTCGAGATTCCTCCTGTTGAAATTCACATGCCTGAGACTGTTCCTGAGATCCCTAGTCAGGTGACAGAGCCTGAATTGGACGCAGAACAGGTAGCTTCTGCTCTCGACTCAGCTCCTGAACCTCCTACAAAGGATGTTCCCGCTGAGGCGATTGAGGAATACCTTGAGGAACAAGTTGTCGAGTCAGTGGAGCCTGTGATTGAGTTCAATCAGCCTGTCGCTGAGCCTGTTGCTGAGCCTGTTGCTGAGCCTGTTGCTGAGCCTGTCGCTGAGCCTGTCGTTGAGCCTGTCGCCGAGCCTGTCGCCGAGCCTGTCGCCGAGCCTGTCGCCGAGCCTGTTGTTGAACCTGTCGCTGACCCTGTCGCCGAACCTGAGACGGTCCCCGTGCCGGCTGAGCCCGAAGTTAAGTCCCAACGCAATGTTGAGAAGGCTAAGCTAACTTGGTCTCAGCGTGTCGATCGCACAGCAAAGAGTGCTATGAAGAATCTTCAAAAGGATGTTGACGTAGCGTGTCAGAAAGTTCTCGATGATGCAAAGCCCGGCTTTGTCAAAATCCTTCGCGAGCTTTCGAAATACGGTCATATTAAGGTCGAAGAACTCACTGCTGTGGTTGACAGTCTTGAAGCGTCTGAACAGACATTTGAGAGCGATGACATCGTTAATCAGTTCACGGAAGTTGCCGACCACATCAACTCGCTAAGTAATGAGGTTCGTGCTCAGGCCCTGTCAGTTGCAGAATTGGCTCTGGAGCGCACTGAGGATCTCCGCAAGCAGACACTTGAGGCTTTGGATGACTTCTTTGATGTTATTCTGCTCGAGGCAGGTCGCCAGAGTGTCGATGACGAAGAGGACGAGTTTGCAAAGTGGAAGGCGTACCACCAGCTTAAGGAGTCACTCACTGAAGTTCGTGCTGATATTGAGACCCGTGATATCGATATGGAGCTCGTCAACACATCCTTGAAAGAGCCGCAGCAGGCTGCGATTCTTTTGGCCCAGGAGTTTATTAACCACGTGAACTCGCTCCGGGCCAAGACGCAGTTCTTGGTTCAGCAGCAGATTATGCAAAAGCGGGCCGCCGATGTTGAGAAAGAGGCTGTTCTGGAGGCGGTGATTGAGGCAGCAGCTTCTGTGGTTATCGAGGCGGAGACTGAGACCCAGGACGCTCAAATTCCCGCGGGCTCTGCAACACCTCCTGATTTGCAGGTCGACTCCCCGATTGCTGAGCCTATCGATGTAGAGGTTGTGACAAACGCTACTGAAGAGGTTGAGGATCTAGGCGAGCCGGCAGTCCTTCCTGAGGATCCAGAGTCTGTTGTCGAGACGGAGGTCGAGGCGGCTGAGTCTGTCACTGAGCCTGAGCCTGTCACTAAGGCCGAGTTTATTACTCCTCAGATTGAGAGCGAGGCGGAGATTGAGACCGAGGCTTTTGTTGCGACTGTTGTTGAAACTGTTCCTGAGCCAGAGACGGAGTCGAAGACGAAGACGGAAGCTGAGCCTCAGACTGCTTCTGAGTCCGTCGTTGAGTCTGTCGTTGAGGCCGTGCCTGAACCCGAGACTGAGACTGCTGCTGAAATTATTCCTGAGGCTGAAGTGTTCGAGACTGAGACTCTTTCTGAGATTCCTCAGCATGAGATCGAATCTTCCATCGAGACAGTTTCTGAGCCTAAGACTTCTGAAACTGAGGTCCATCAAGTTGAGGTTTCTAATGTTGAACCCGAGACTACATTTGAAGATATCAAACCTACAGTGACTGAAATTCCTGAAGAGGAACCCCAGACTGCTGAGCCTGTGGCTGAGCCTGTGGAAACTCTTTGGGACGAAGGCTACACCAAGGAAAAGATCCCACCTTTCCAGTATGTTGGTGAAGATGCCGAGCAGCGTGTGTCTATTCTCCCTGTTGATATCGAGAAGGAAGTCAAAGAGGCCGAACGTGTTTCTGCTCTCCCCATTGAGGTAGAGGAGGAAGGCGAAGAGACACTAACTATTTACGAAACTCAAGTGGTTACGGAGAGTGTTCACAGAGATCTCTAATTTTTTTAAAAAATCTTACCATTTCGGCATAAGCTGGACCAGCAGCATACCAATAACGAGGGCGGCAGTTATAAAAACCGTAGCTTTTATGTAAAACCACCAGCCTAATGCACTTGTGCGACGGTACTTGTGAAGCCGTGACCCCACCGACTCCATTTTGGACGAAGCATTATTCAAGGCTTCACCAGTAGCGTCAACTACGCCAGAGTCCGAGGCAAGCTTTTCAGAAAACAGCTCAGCATTCTTGCGAATATCGCGAACCATTTCTAAAATATTTTCGCTTAGCTCTTGCTGCGTAGTTTCCTGAACAGACAGCTGTTCTGCCGTGGTCATTTTCTCATCTTTGGCGCTTATCCGCTGGCGAATGCCGCTGGTCCCCTCATCTACTGGCAATGAGTTGAGCTCATCCAGCAGCTCTTTTTTTTGTTCCTCGCCCAGCGGATAGTCGATTGAGGGGCCACTACGTGCCTGCGAAGTGGTGACTGTGTTTGCTGCCACCTTTTTGCGAATAGTCAGTTCAACGGTGGCCAACCGGTCTTGAAAGTCGAGAAGTTGATCAGCCATCTGGGCTTGAGTGGCCTTGTCCACAGCACGTATTTGTTTCCGCAAAACATGCATATTATAAGTGACTTTTTCTAGTCTCAACCGGAGAACTTGTTCGTTGTATCGATCGCAATCCCCGAGAATCTCGAGGGTCTGCTCGTCCACCGCGTCGAGCAGACTCATCATGATTAAGTAAAGCAGTCGCCCAAGTCCCAGTCCTCAGTCCCATATACTAAGTCCCAGATCCATTATCATTTTAGTCCCATATCCTTAGTCCCAGGTTTCCCTGTTCAGGTTCAGGGTATTAAGAAACTAGTGATTTAGATGGGCGAGGGCCGATCTTCAGGAGGGGGTATTATAATTGGTGGTTTCTCTGGCACTGCACTATTTCAGGGCGTTGAATTTTCTAAAAAAAGTGGAATTGGGTTCTGAGAGGTACGCCTGTGGGCAAATCAGCTCGGTACAAACCTTAGAACCCAGATCGACATCTCCTATGGTACTCCCAATGCTTTAACGGATGTACCAGCAACCATTTCTTCTATTTGAACTGTCAATGAGTTTCAGCACACTGTGCCTTAAATCACATGATATCTTTCTATTTACTCTTTCCCCGTTATGAGTTATTCACAATGTAGCAATGACCGTCACGTGGTTGTTTCACATGCTTCGTAATAATTTTCATGTGAATATTTAAGCTGCCCATTATGG
Organism: Wickerhamiella siamensis; assembly: GCA_030571815.1. Classification (NCBI taxonomy): domain Eukaryota; kingdom Fungi; phylum Ascomycota; class Dipodascomycetes; order Dipodascales; family Trichomonascaceae; genus Wickerhamiella; species Wickerhamiella siamensis. Next base: position 75,386 of record JAJLYV010000010.1, read on the forward strand.
CTTAGTCATGCAGAACTCAACCTCATTGATTCTGCACATGTTTTAAAAGTCGTTTCACTACTCTTTTCAGAGGAGGCTGCGCCGGGGCGCAACCTCGCGGATGCGAGTTTGAAATTGCAAACTCTCGATCAAGTTTACAAATAATACTGCTTGTACTAAGCCTATGTAGGAACTCCTGCCTGTTTTAACTGCTTTCCTGGCCAATTCACCGAGCAGGTAATCGCGGTGTCGACTTGAGCCATAACTGTCAACAAGTAAAAGAGAAAATTACCATCGTCTTGTTAGAACCTCCATGCATGAATTGCTGGCTGCCACCTTCAGGGTTTGGATGAGGTCTGCCACCGCCAAATCATGCTTTCGATAAGCGAGAACCCGGCAGGTTCCGTCAGAGAGAACAAGACCCTCCGAAGTCTAGGCACGGCCCCAAGCCCTAAAAAATTGCGATGGCAGAGGCAATGTCGAGGGCTAGTGTGCGAAAACCTCGGATACTTTTATCAGCCACACGTTAACTCACCGCAACGATGATATTTCAAACTAAGCAATGTTAGCTAGCAATGTTAGCCTGCAATGCAGGTGTTGATCTCAAGCGCTGGGTTTTTTTAAAAGGCTTTAGGGTGAAAATCGAGAGAACATAAAGTTGCAATGCACCACGCACGGCAAAGAAATGCAAACCCCTTACCTGGTCTGTTGCAATTGCCAAAGCGAATTGGCATTGGCATATAATCCCCGATGGCCCTGGGTTCAAAACTGACAATCCCGAGCCAAACCGGTGTAGCAGCGATAGTGTCCGGTGCACACTTTTTCCATTCTCAATTTCACCAAGAAAGGTATATTCAATTTCATCATCTTAGATCACGCCCACGATTAAAATCGACGAGTCAAGTCATCAGTCATACAGATACCCGATAAGGAAAGCAATGCTGCACTGACTGCTTGGATGCATCACGCAATGCTAAACTCTGCATTTTGCCCCTGCTATCAATAGATACATATAAAAGCCCATCGAGTCGTCCTAATCCCCTCTTCTCTTATCAATTCAAAGTAATCACAATGCGTGCCACCAAGCTCTACCTTCTCGCCGCCCTCTCTTTGGTTTCTGCCCAGAGTGATAGCGCTACCGATGTGAGCTCCGACGCCTCTGAATCCGCTTCTGCCTCCGACTCTGCCTCCGCTTCTGCGTCTGCCTCTGAATCTGGTTCCGCCTCTGAATCTGGCTCTGCCTCTGAATCTGGCTCCGCCTCTGAATCTGGCTCCGCCTCTGAATCTGGCTCCGCCTCGGAATCTGGCTCCGCCTCAGAATCTGGCTCCGCTTCCGGCTCTGAAGGGTCTGGCTCTGCCACACCTTCGGCATCCGGCTCTGGTGCGGCTTCTGGCTCTGGTGCAGCTTCTGGCTCTGGTGCGGCTTCTGGCTCTGGTGCGGCTTCTGGCTCTGGTTCGGCCAGTGGCTCTAGCTCATCTGGCAGCTCGTCGCCTTCTTCTTCGAACGCTGCCGTCAGCCACGCCATCGGTGGTAGCGTTGTTGCCATTGCCCTTGCGGCCCTTCTCTAATCAATCTAGACTATCTTGATATACATATAGTAATATCAAACTCAGTCCCTGGATTGTGAAACAGTGTTTCCATAGCTTTACATATATTTACAGCATTCTTTTGAATTCTTATCCTTGACTGTGTAACAATCAAATCAGCCCTCAGCACTTCAGCGTTCGCTAGGTGACATACCGACAGGATAATAATTGGGCTATATCTGCAGTATTGTTATATTTCATTTGACGTTCTTCTCTACTTTAATGGTAGGCTGCCTCATCTAGAAGGAACCCCCGAGCCCAATATGGTTCTAGATCTCTGTCGCTTACTTTTCATCTCTCATTCCAACTTCACTGCCAGAGACTATGCCAACGCAGTTTTAAGGATACCAAATTTCTTCAGAAACAAACTGAGAAGGAACGGCATTATTAGGTGTATATATCCGATTAAAGACTTCATATGATCCGTTCTTGATTTTCATGGCTTCACGTTGAATACTTCTAGAATTGGAGCTATGAAATCGCGCAGATGCAGAAGTCAGCATATGTCAATTCTGGGCCTGCATAAGGAGGTATAAAAACTGCCCCCGCAAATTTTAGTGACTTTGCCCCAATGAATTCTCTGAATATCGTACTGCTATTTATGGCCACATTCGCTTCGGCACAAATTAACACTGCAGCCACCGAGAAGGGCTCTACCAGTGGTGATGATATTCCGAACTCTAGAAACTGGACTGAAATTGCTGCCACTCAGGACGGCTCAGCCGCTGGTGCAGACCCAATAAGCTCAGGACAATTAGAACGTGCCCAGGCCGCCTCGTCAAGCACTTCTGAAAACGTCGCGGCTGGCGCAGCATCATTAGCTGGTGGGGCTTTGATCGCAGCCCTTGCAGCCCTCCTCTAGCTCGATTTAGTTGTTTCACCAATTGTTATACGGAAAAATGTAATTCATGTCTCTGGTGCATCATGAATCACGTTGCTACTAACCGTACCAATCTTGATCCCTGGGGCACTCTACTGCGTCGATCACCGAACTACGACATCCTAGATACTAGGGAGTCCTACGTGAACTGGAGAAACCTTTTTTTTACAGTGCCAGACTTTTTCACACGAATTCTAGCCCCACTTAGCCAAGTTTCTGATCCATAAAAATGCCGTCGCTGGGGGAACAAGTTGGTATCCATGCCAACGGTAATTAGGGAAAAAAACGGTTGCCCACTGGCCCCTGGATGACATCACTTTGCAGGCAGGATCTGTCACAAAGTCACCCGGCGCCAAAGAGGAAAAACGCAATTACGAGTTATATTCTATAGCTCAGTACATTTGGATTCGTATTTTTTGATACAGAAACAATTTAAGTTGGTATTTCCTATCTACTATTACCAATTTTCATGAATTTTACTTCTCCGAGATCGTTCTCAGATGTGTGAACGGCTTACGTTGGATTGGCAGCGCGTTTTCCTGGGGCACAGCTAATACATCGACCTTCTTTTTAGTGAAATCGAGTGATATAAATAGACGTAACAATAAGGGATATGTGGCTAGGGGAATACTAGTTATTTAGGCAAGTTAGAATGCTTCATATATCACTGAAACGCTGCCCATCGAAATGGCTACCTAGGCGATCAAAGCCTCGTCTCAGAAATTATGCATTATGCACAGAATTCGAACACGCAGGCACTAATTGTGGCCACTATATAGGGGCCCATATTCGTCCAGGTATTCTGTATTCAATTCATCAAAGCAATGCTGTACTCTAAGTTTATTACCACTGTTTTCCTTGGCCTGGCTGCTGCCCAGGTCAACACCGCTGCCACTGAGGATGGCTCGGCCGCTGGCGCTGATATTCCCAACTCCAAAAAGTGGACTGAGATCGCTGCTACTCAGGATGGCTCGGCCGCTGGTGCTGACCCTATCAATTCTGAGCAGAGAGCTGAGTTAACTGCCGCCCAGACTGAGGCTGATGATGGCAGTAACGTCCTGGCTGCTACTGACGCTGCCGGTGCTGCTTCTGTTGCAGCTGGCGGCGCCGCTTCCATTGGCTCCGTTGCTGGCAACGGGGCCGCCTCCATTGCCACTGAAGCTATTGGTGGTGCTACTTCTATTGCTACCGCAGGTGCTGGCGGTGCCGCTTCTGTCGCCACTGCTGGTGCTGGTGGTGCCGCCTCTGTCGCCAGTGCTGGCGCCAACGGCGCTGAGTCCATTGGCACTGCTGGTGCTAGTGGTGCCGGTTCTTTAGCTACTGATATGGGCTCCGCTGCAAGCACTGCTAAGGAAACTTCTACTATGGGCTCTGCTGCTGGCACTGCTACCGCGTCTGGCCCCGCTACCGGCACTGCCACCGCTTCTAAGTCTGCTGCTTCTGGTTCTTCTTCTGCCTCGGGATCTAGCTCTGCCTCTAATGGTGCCGTTGGTGCCTCTATTGCTGGTGGCGCTATCCTGGTTGCAGTTGCCGCACTTTTGTAAACTCCCCAAAAAACACATATAGATATTGTAACATACTTATTTACCTGACTTTTTCTTACCCTTGAAATGTTTTTTACCAGAACCAACCTGGCGCTGAAGATGGAATGGCACCGACGATATCGCTTGCGGTTCCGAGTCTAAGAAGAAATCCCGGTCCAAATCCTCACCCATAGTGGTCGGCTGGAGTTTGGCACGACTTCGGCCGGAGTTGCCGGCTGTGTTATCAAATGATGAGAACTTGAGACCCTGCATTTCCTTGGCCAGGTCCACATCGGCAGCCTTTATAGTTTCGCCTGGGTGAGCAGACTTGATAGCTTCCAAAATCTGGTTACGGCGGGTCGTTTGTAACGCATCTAATCCATACTTACCCGCATTGTAGTCCGGTCCTTCGTAGTTAGGCGGAGGTTCACAATAAAGCAGCTTGGCATTCACATAATCCTTCAGAATAATACGCGACGCCCGCGAAACATCTGGGTCACCACCACCTTGGCGCATAAAACCTCGAGCTTTGGCGTAAGCGCTCAAGAGTTCTTGAGCCGTGGGAACACCAGTGCCGCCCTCTTCCTTAGGACGAACAAAAATGTGGATACCGTATACCGCCTCCATGAAATACAACGGGATTCTCTGGCAAACCAGCTCAACTGGTCCAGCGTACTCACGAAGCTGGTCAATTGGCAAAACACCATTGCAAACGAGATCGCCGCTGGTTTGAGCAAAATTCGGGAACACTAAGCCAGGACAGTCGCACAAAACGACCTCATCGCTGAGTTTGATGGTCTGAAAGTGCTTTGTTTTACCCGGGGTAGAAGAAACTGAGACCTTTTTAGCACCAATAAGCGCATTGATAGTTGAAGACTTACCAACGTTGGGGTAACCTACCAAGCCAATCTGGAGCTGTCCAGAAACTTTAGGAGCCGCTGTCTTAAACAAAGACTCAAGCTCCGCAACTGAAAGAACTTGAGTGGTATTCAGGGGCACGCTTCCCGCCTCAACTTGGTCTTCTTGGTCGTCGGCATGGTCACTGAGCTCCGCAGCCTCCTGCTTGTCGAGCGCTGCACGGGCAGAAAAAAAGGCAAACTGGATATCCTGTGTATTAAAGTAGTCTGCCCACAGCTGACGCTGCTTCTCAGAAAGAAGGTCTGCTTTGTTCACCAGCAAAAGCGAACGCTTGGAACCGTCGCCCACCTCGCCAACGTAGTTGTCTAAATCGACTGAGCGGAACAGCGTGGGATTGCGTGAATCGACAATCTGCACAACCAAATCTGAGCGGTCGACTACCCGCCAAAGCTGTCGCCAGACTTCGATATTCCGCTCGAACGGAGTCAGCAATAGATCGTTGTTCTCCTGGAGATCGGCCAGCGACCGGCGCCAACTCAAAAAGGCCTCTTTCTCAAGTCTATCCAGTTCATGTGCGGTCATTTCTTTAGTCCATTTAGGTCTACGAGGCACCGTCAGCCGGCCAGCGTTCTCATAGTGGCGTTGGACGAGCTTCGCTTTTTGCTCCTCGCTTAGCACGCCCGACGAGTTTTCTGCGACATCCTTGCCTCCGATCTGGATGATCCGGATGTTTGCTGTTCTTTCGGTTGTGAAATCTGTGTCGGCGAGCTCAGCAGTTGACAAGAATTCGTCCAGAGCCCGTTCCTGAGTAACTGACTGGAGTTTTACCCAGTTTGGAGTATTAGCCTCGGTGGTATAGCGGTCAGAATGGCCACCGTTTTTCTTTGTGTTCTTTCTTTCATTCACCAGAGACCTTCCAAGCCCTGTAGCATTTAGTTTGTTTGCATTCTTTCGAGAATTCGGTCGTGGGGCCAAAGGTCCCCCGTATGACATGATGATATAATTTTTTTCCTCAATGGAAACTTTTGACTACCCTAAGAACTGGGACTTTGGCGTTGACCTCGAACTTTGACTTTGACTTGGGAGTTCACCAAGATCTAACTAAGCTGGCTTTAAGTAAGAATGGGGCTAGAATGGGGCTAGGCATCTTTCTTCGTCCTCTGTTGTTGGACATAGTTCAAGTCGCGAACAACGCCTTCGATTGTTTGTGCGAGAGAAAAATTCGACTTGAATTTTAGCACCTCATGCACACGTTTGCGATTAGCGTGGTTGGGCACTTGGGCAATCTGCAATGTCGAAAATCGGGACAGGGTAAATGACATGGGGTACCCACAGAGCAGATTCTCTTTTCTCATGTCACGACCCACTAGTGGAATGGCTGGCAGGATAAGGCTCAGCACAGTGATGACCCAACTGAATAGGTAAACAACCACGGGGGCTACCCTGATGATGTGGAAATCCCGTTTGGTTTGAATGTACTCGTAAACGTGCTTGAGGGTTGTAACATGACCCTCAATTGAAAAAACTGAGCCAGTTACGCTGCTGCTTGTTTTGGGATCAAGCAGGGCGTACTCCAAAGCTAATGCTGCTCGGGCCACATCCTCGACATTGATGATTTGAATCGGCACGTTTGGCGAATGCAAGAGGCCACCACCGTAGGAAATAGCTGGCGATAAAAAGTGGTCACCAGAGTGGCCCGTGATGAATCCTTCTGGTCTTAGACAGCCATTTACTACAGAAAGAGACCGAACCAGGGACTCAATTGCACCCTGGTACCAGGCGTAGGGACTGAACGCTGACGCCTTATCTTTACTGGCCCAGGGAATGATGTAGGCGAGATCGTTGCGGGACCTCTGGTACCACGTGCGGCGATCCCATAATTTCCAAAAAGACACAGGCTCCCTGTGTGACATTGCGTCGCTAATCTGAATAAACACTACGCTTCCAGGCGAAAAGTGTTTTGTGTTGACAGTGAGCATCTCAGCGACCTGAAGGCCCAAATCAGTGTTTTTCTCCGAAAAATAGCGTCGGATACAAGAGCAATTGTAGATAATGACTTTGCTGTAGCTGTGGCAGCGGCGTGCAATAGCGGCATACTCACGCTCGACGGCAGTGCCGCCCGTCAGCTCGATCTCGACAAACACAGCGCCATGCCGCAGCAAGTCGGGTGTAGGCCGCCGGCGGTCAAAGATGTACACATTTCTTTCGCCTCTGAGCAGCAGATAGCGAACAATCCAAGAGCCCACAAATCCTGACCCACCAGCAACAATGTAGACCCGCTCCTTGACGCCAGGAAACCCCTCGCGGCTCGGATGCTGGGTACGCTTTTCGGGCTTGATAGGTCCAATTTTGGCGGCATCTGCGCAAGAGTTGTTAAATAAATAGTCCATAAAAACACACAAGAGAACAAGGATAAACCCGACAACGACCAGTCGGTGACCAGACGACATGGGGAGAGTTGTAAGCAACAAACTCTGGTTGCGGGACATTATAATTTGGCTGCCCACGAGCCAGAGAGGGGTATGGGCTCGAAAGACACCCTGCGCAGCTCTTTGATTATTTGCTTTTTTGAGCTTGGAAATTGATTTTTCTAACTTTCGCGTTACGAGATCTAGGTGCAGTTGTTTTCTTGACGTTCCTCTAAGCACATCTAGAGTCTGTTGCAAAGTTTGCTCTGTCACTCTATGCTTGGCAATCTAGATGCATAAGATCGCGGAGCAATTGTGTGGAATCAACTTTCCAATTTCCGCGGACCTTACTCAAATCACTAGTGAAAAATTGTAGAAACTAACTAATGTAGAAACACCGAGCCAGATCGAGAGATGTACGAAGCGCTGCGTTTGGCTCACTCGTAACTCGTTCTTGGTACACGAGGTACCCCAGTCTCGCCAAACGGTTTCCTTGGCGGTTTTGGGAAAGGTTTCCAAAGTGAAATTGAGTTCTAACACGGGGTTAACCGTTAACGTGCGCTACTATTTGGGTGCTAATGCAGCTTAAATTTCTGCAAACAATTCGCGTTCTGGTCACTTCTCACAGTTCAGCCAATTAGTGTGAAAGAAGGGTGTGTGCTTGTCGGGTCTGAGAAGCTTCAATAGAACAGCTTCCAGCTTCTTTTCGGTACATCTTTTCTGAATCTTTAAAGCATTCTTGACTGAATCAGGCGTTATCCCCCCCCAAACACGTGACTACATGACTGAACTAAATTTCGAAGGACTTGTGACTAAAGAAAATTGTTCGATGATGCTGCAGGGTTTGGCCCAGTCGTAGCGATCTCAGTGCTTGACCGCGCGTACTCTCTACTTTCAACACTACATTGTAGGGTTTCCAAGGAGAGTGGGTAAATTCGGTGAATCTTTCTCCACTAATCCTTCTTGAGAAGGCCATGTGTAAACGTGGGCGGCGTTATCGGAAATCACAGTCTATTTAGACTTTGGGAATGGCGCGGCGGAGAATTGGACCCTATCTATTGATCAGGGTCGCTTTAGTGCAATGCGCGGTTCAGACTCTATCTGAAACTCGATACCGATTACTAGCATTGAGACATCACCTTACTTTTTTAAAGTCCAAGTATTGATGAATTGCCTTGTTTGTCGGAAAATCTTCATGCTCCCCGCAATGGATAATGCTGGATTTCTAATCAGGAAAGCAGTTCTGCATCGACATTGATGCATACTGTTGTCGATAAAGCATTGGGCCTTATTCCATATGCCCGATTGGCAGCTGTGCGACATTACTTTCTGTACAGTCAGATATGCAGGAACCTGCATCACGCGAGCATAACAGTGTAAACAAGCGCTGGCGAGTCTAAACGGACGCATTTCTAACACCATGGTCCTTAAGTATAACCAAAAATTGCAACATATTTCTAGAAGCTATCCAGGGTTAAATTTGCCAAGATCAGACTGTAAAAAATTATTCGAAATCGCCTTATTAGAACCTCCTCAATCACACGCCACTACAAAGTCAAATGCCGATCAGTACGTTGAATCAGCGAATTTTTTTGAGAATATTCTACATCCTACAAGGTCAATTAATAGTTATAAGCTTATCAGTATAAAATAATTTGCAAATCAGGTAAAAGAAACCGCCAAAACTCGCTTGATTTCGCCACGAGTTTCCGTTTGGTGATCAGGTCTATGCGTCAGAGCGCCAGTTGCCCAAACCCTCGGTCGAACACCAACAACACACTTGTTTCAAAAATTCCTAGCATTGGCGAAGTTGTTTCTCAACGAACTTTGGTGTAAGGTTTGAAGGTCGAGCAAACTAAAGCCTCAGACATAAATTCATCAAGCATTGCGAAATAGAAAACTGGCATTCTTCGTCCAGGATTCTTCTGTTTATTTTTGGGCTCACTGTTTTCCTTCGACCCTGGCCCCCCTCATACCGAGGGTTTTATCCCACTTGCTTTATCCCTCCTGCACCTTTTTCCCGCGTCCTTTTGGCAAAAATTATTGGGTCGCACAAGTCTCCAGACACAGACATGTCCTTTTCTGCGGCGGCACTAGAAACGTCGCAGAATCAACTGGACACGGGCATGGCTTCGGGCGAACCTGCTCCGCCGCCTGGACTCGTACTGCGTGGGGTCTCGTCAGTGCATTCTTTGCGTGACATCCCCTACGTTGAGGACCTTAGCGTGCAAATCGAAAGCATGTCTGAAGCCGTACATCGCTCTTTTTCAATTTCAAGCATAGCCTCCTCGGCTAATGCTTCAATTTCAAACTCAACAGCCTTGCCCCCGCCTCCATTTCGAACCCCGCAATCATTTAACGGAGAATTGGTTTCAACAGCGCCAGGGATGGCCCCGCTGACGCCCGCTACTCCAGTAGCTACACTCCAAAGAGTTATTGAGCTGAAGACTGAGTACACGAGAGCATCTAAATTTCTCAAACAGAACGGAAAACTCTGTATGACCAGTATCATCCTGACGAGCATCATTGAACGCATTGCCAGCAGCTTTGATCGCGCCGTGGTCGATTATTTATCTTCAGCAACAAGCATTACATTGGTGGACCCGCAGTATTTTGCACAAGCCTACCACCAACTCAGAGACTTTTACCGTCACCTCAGTCGAGTAGGGCCTCTCGCCGCTATCCTGCCCTATGCGTCCAAGCTGTCTTCGCTTGTGAAATGGGACTACCGCCAGATGATCAACTCGTTCTTGACACTGGTGCGAACTTCACCAGGCTTTATTGCAGCTGCGTACCGTGAGCTAGAGCCTGTGCAAGCCGCGACGTTCCTGGGGTTCTCCGACACGAATATTGTGGACAGTGTGAAGCTTGCAGAGCGACGCGACCCTCTTGGCATACTGTATCATGGAGTATTCCACAACAGCCCACACCGTGCCAACTTTTTTGCTGCGATATGTGCTAATGTGTTGATGGAAAATCAAGACGACACGCTTTGCCTCGCAATTCTCAACCGCTTCAATAGCCGGCCGCTCCCAACTTCGACATCACGGCAGCTGAGCAAGTTTCTGCGAGCCTATATTTCAAAGGGTGTATTTTTGACAGCACCTCCGCAGTCGACGCCGACAGCAGAAATTGCCGACGACGACTACGTGAACAACGCTGTTTCTCGACTCATTGACTTGCTGGTCAAGTCTGATGGTGCGCTGTCAAAACAGTACATTGAACTTATGGCTTCGCTGAACCAACAAGTCGCAAACGAGCTCGTTGAGCAGCTGGCCATGAAGTACTTTGTGCGCTATGTCCGATCTCTAGTCTGTGACCCGCACGCTAGTGGGCTGCTTACGGACATGTACATTAGCGAAAACACTCGCCGCTACATTTTATCACCACTGGTTGACCGCATTTCGGTTGTCGTTGAAGAGCCTGAGGGCCGTGAGCTACTGGATCTGTTGGTGGGCCGTAGTGTACCCCCGCCGAAGAACATAAATGTATTCTTCACACCCGGTGAGTACATCGTACTCAATGTAAGCGACATTGTTATGCTTTTCAATACTCTACTGCCTCACAATATCCAACCGGCGACTAGTGCCAGACCTGTCCTTACTGAAGAAGACGACGAGGACGACAACGAGTGGTGCTTTGGCAACATTCGGTCTGATCTAGAGCCTGTCATAAAAGAGCTGACCAGCAGCCTGCGAAGGGTCTCGTCGCAAACATCTCGTAACCAGACCTCTGAGCCGGGCATTTTCGCTGAGCACTGGCAAGTGTTCAAAATCGAGGCCGACGGGCTCATTAATGATATTAACGAATCGCTGTGGCCAACTGAAGCCCCACTGGACGTAGTTGTGAATGCATTGGAGAACGATGGTCGCACTGTTAGGGAGATGCTGGCTGGAGCTGCTCAGGAGGCCGATGACTCGGGCGATTACCTGGACAAGATCCAACTCGAGGCAGCTCTGCTGCGGCCGGTTCCGCAGTTGCTCGGTGAGATCGCCCAGAAATTGGAGGCGAGTGTACAGTTTTTGACTCAGAATGTCGAGAAAGTCGAGGTTCTGCTTGAGTCGACTCTCGAGGAACTCGTGGTGCAGCAAACAGCCCTGCGAGGTTGCATGGAACGGCTGAACCAGCAGCGGGCAATAGTGTGGTACGAAAGCGAGGTACGTACAAGTGCGAACTGGCAGAGGGCGAATGATGTTGTGGGGCTGTTGCGTGGTGAGAAGGCGCTTCAACGTACTAACAGCGGATCATCGACGACATCGAGCATTTCATCTGCCACTCGGCGGTCGCGAACACGACGGTTATCAATAATGAGTACTCACAGCGTGAGTGACAGCTTTTTTGTATCCCGAGACTTTTTGCCACGGCCTAAACTCAGTGATCGCGAAGTGGATTTGACTGTGCAGTATATGCGTACGCATCACATCCAGAACTTTTGTCCCTGCGAGGAGCTGATACACCGCTTCACATGTGAGATTTCGAGTCTTCTTGAACGAATTTTCGACCGGGACTTTTTGCAGAACACTGCGAGCTATAAGCGAGATCTCAAGAGTGAGCCGTCGTTTGTACGCGAGTTTGCAGTCAACACAGCACCCCAGACTCATCGCATGTCAATGTCAGTTTTGCCCGACTTGCGATCATCGTCCAGTAGCCAGCGCTATGGCTCGTCGAGCCATCAGTTCCGGAGGTCGTCACCGAATTTGCTGGACTTCTTCGAATGGCGGTCGTCGAGCAGCGGAGGTGATACCAGCGGTGTTAAGCTCCCGTCATGTGAGCTCCAGCTTGGACTCGATGTCGCCGGTGACGACGGTTATGGTGGACTGCCAGATCGCTCGCTCATTACGGGCTTGCTGCTGAGTGATTTGGGCCTCGAGTTCTTGGATCGTGGGTCCGAGGTTGACATCTACATGCAGCAGACGGGCCGCATGGTCCTCGATGGCGACGCTGGAGTATACCAACCTATATTGGATGATATTTCTGCACAAACAAGTCCAATGGCCAAGCTTCACGGGATGCACACGCTTGTTGAAGTTGCCAGGCACCAAGCTGAGCGCCGCGGATCTGGCGACATTATTGGCCGTGCCGATATGGTGGAAGAGCTGAGCCAGAGCTTGTGTCGTGAACCCGGCACCTTATTTAGGGATCTACAGCTTGTTGCTGCTTTTATCCCTATTAGTGTTCTGGACAGCACGCCTGAAGGCCAGGCGTTTTGGGATGTTGCTGAAGTGGCATCGTCGGTGGTCGAGCTCGCTATGAGCAAGAGCATGGGACTTGCCCAGCGGATTCTCAAGTACCATATGGAAACAGAGTTTGCAAGCTCAGTGACAACTTCGGGCATCTCTGATGTGGTTGCTATCTGGTCATTCTGTGCTCGGTACGGCCGGGCAGCGGCCCAGCGGAGACTGGCCCAATTGTACCAAGACTTCCCGCATACGCAGCTTGATGTAATGCCATTCAGCCGGCCTGGGATTATTTTTGAGGGCATTGAGCATTCGGGTGTCCGCGACGCCGTTGTGGCTCACTGGATGCAGCATGCAGCCGACCGCGGCGACGCAGAGGCTTACCAGTGGTGTCAGGAACGTTTGTATTGAACACTGATAGTTAATTATTTCGTTTAATCGTAAATATCATTGCGAAGGCACCATCGCGTGCAGTAGAACTTGCGGAAAGGCAAAGCCTTGTTGTGACAAACATTCCACCATTCGGTAGCGTGCGCTACGGGCCGAATATAGGGCTTTCGGCACTTAAAACACAAGTAGCCACGGTCGCGGGCCTGCTCAGCCAAGTCAACAAGCCGCTGCTGGTGCTCGCTGAGCGCCCAGCTCTTGCGATCTCGACGGAGCAGTGCGTGGTCGGCGAGCACTCTTTGGGCTAGCTCAGCCAAAGATGGTGGCGAGGCTGTCGAGCGGACTTGGCGGAAAACAAACGATGGCATGCGGTCTGCACAGTTGTTCTCAACGCCGTCGGGCAGCGGGATCCATGGATTCGGAACGGTTAACAAAACTGACAGGTTAGGCAAACTCAAAAGCTCAGCAGGCAAGTAGGTTAAATTGTTTGACCCAACTGACAGCTCAGTCAATTGCGATAACTGGCCAATCTGTTGCGGAATACGTTCAAGTTCGTTGTGGCGGAGCAAAAGTTCGGAGATGTTGACTTGAAATAGTCCCAAATGAAGGTGCTGAATTCGGTTGTGGCCTAAACACACTTTGAGAGTCGTTCTGTCGAGCGAAACCCAGTGCTGGAGGTCTTCAATTTCTGAAGGAAGCTCCTCAATTCCTCGTTCGGCCAGATTCACCGTGTCGCAGCCCGCGTCGACCGCGTCGCGTATCACGGCTACGGGAGACAAGCTAGGCAGATTTTGCAAGCTCATTGATCCGCCGCGAGATGCAGTGCGGGCAGCAAACGTCGATGTTGTCGACCCCAAACGCTGAGCGACCGACGGTGAGCCTAATGACGCGCTGGCAGTAACCAACGTTGCTGCAGAGTCCGAACGCGACGCGTTCTTAGCAACCATAGCTATTGAAGACATTCTTCTGCTATCCAAATCATCACCAGAAGCTTCGTCTTCCTCAGTCTCGGACTCGTCCATGCCTACCGGCGGCGATGACGGCACATTGCCCAGAATAACCTGGCCATGGCTGTCGCTGAGCACTCCGCGTTTTGATGGGGGCTCTACAAGATCAGAAGATGTCGGGAATGCGTGCTTGCGGCTGTGGGCCAAAGACACATCGCGACTATAAAGCCCGCTGCTAGGTATTGGGCTATTTATTAGCGAGTATGGCGCCACCCGGTCTTTGGGGTCGTCGGCCATCGAGATGGGACGAAGGAAACTGACAGGAATGGGCCAGGGGGTGTTTTGGGAGATTGTCAACCTGTGAGGATCTGTCAATGCCAGTTTAGGATCAAAACGTTTGGTGAAACTTCAATATAGTCACTAATGAGTTGAAAATAACACTCTTTTTTTCCTTTGTTGTTTTCCCTCCCGCGTCTCAAATTTAATTTTATCTCCTCGCCCCAAACCTGAATCACTCAGCAGGAATTATTACTACATTGCTTTTCTCAAACATCGCACCCAAAATACAAACCCCATCGATGGCACATCTCTAGTCATGGGTGTACATATAGGTTCGAGCAAACGAGCCAATTCCGTGCCTGCTCGGTACTCGGCTTTCTATCGTCGCAGTGGGCAGCCCAGCTATGCCCGCCCCCGCGGTGGCACCATCCAACAGGTGCGCCTTCCAGCACGACTGGAAGGCAGCCTAGCCCATTGGCTGCACGACGAAAATGGCACCGGTTCTGGTGACAATGGAATTGACTTGAGTGATCCTGAGCCGCAAAGCCGCCAGGGTATTCCTTGGAATCACCTTTTGAATGTGGACGACACCAGCCCTTTGGGGGCGTCATACAACTTACGGCCACCGACTCCACCTGCTAGATCAGACCCCAATGAGGAATTGAACTCGTCAAACCCACCTTCTGATTCGCAGGTCAATTTGCAACGTGAACCAGTGATTTTGAACTTTATGGATTCAGTACCAAATCCAGTGCTGACAGCACGTCCTGGTAGTCTTCGCGGTCGCCGCCCGCTCCGTCGGCGTCGCAGTATCAGCCCACATTCTCGAGTTAATCAGAGACCGCAGCTTAGGCGTACAAATGCCATGAGGCTGCCTCCACTTGAGCTCAGGGCCGATCGCGGGCTTTATAATGATCAGGATGAGCAGGTTCAAGACGACATGAACCAAATGCGGGAGGAATTGCTAGCAGTGAGGCGATATTGGTGGTCAGTTTCGCACAATAACCAAAGTACAAGTGATTTGCCCGGGCTAAATTCTGCTGAGGCTACGGACTCTTCTAACGGCACAACCCCTATGAGTTCAGTGGACGAACCGGTGCGGTTATCCATTCAGGACCTGCCTCCACCAGCCAATCCGCGACGCACTGAAGGACATATGTTTAAAACAGGCTATATGAGACGACGTCTCCGTCGCAGACCACGTACTATACTGCCTATTTTCCGGCAGGAGCTGCGAGACCCACCAAGCGGTGCCAGTGGCCGTCGCGGAAGTAGTGTGTCAGATACCAATCGCCCTGAAAACGGCCTTAGGGAACCCATTGACGAGGTCGGCAATAGTAGAGACCCTCCAGACGAGTGGCTGACCCGGTGGCTTACCCCAACTGAACTGAGGGCTCATCGGCGGGGCCAGGCCCGTACGCGGCGGCTTTTAGCACGGCTAGGGCTAAGTGAGACTGACTTAACGCCGCGACTCCAGCATCTCATTGATATGCATGAGAGCTCGGAAGACGGGAGAGAATCGAGCGATCACGGAGAGCCGGAGACACTGTACGACGAACTGTTCCCGGCCAACGATGAGCGACTGAGTCCACCGCGGAACCCAATTGAGCACCATACGGTTGATATTGCCCGACCATTCAGAAATGACCGCTTCCCCATGTCTAATGAGCGGACTTCGGACAACCGCCATGTTCGGTTTTTGACTGACGACGATGGACGGCTGCACACGTTTGGAACTGGTTACCAGCCCTCCAGGTGATTTATCTATATTTATTCCAATGCCTTTCCTTTATTTAAGTTTCTTTTGTCGCCCGATCTCGGCTCTGCCGGGTAATCTAAACTGTTCGCCGCTTTCGCGGAATTCTAGCTCTCGACTTTTAGTCATTTTTCCAGGCTTTGGGAAAAAAACTTCCCCACCACCATGAGCACAGATATTCATATGGAGGAACTTGAGTATGAGGAGCTGCCCAAGAACACACCTTTGCCTATTTCTATGGCTGCTGGTGCAATTGCGGGCATTATGGAGCACACAATTATGTACCCTGTGGACGCCATTAAGACTCGGATGCAGGTTGCGGGATCAGGTAACTTGCACAAGGGCATTATCTCGTCGATTTCCAAAGTATCTGCGGCTGAGGGCGCCAGTGCTCTGTGGCGCGGTATGATGTCTATGATTATCGGTGCTGGACCGGCCCACGCCGTTCATTTTGCGGTTTACGAAACCACGATCTCCATGCTCGCTGAGGACGGCCACTCTGGCTACCATCCGGCCGTTTCAGCCACCGCAGGCTTGCTAGCCGACGTCACTAGCAATGCTATCATGAATCCGTTTGATGTGATCAAGCAGCACATGCAGGTTAATGGTAGTAGCCATTCCCTCATGCGCACCGCTGCTCACATCGCCCGCACCGAAGGCTTTGGCGCCTTTTACGTGTCCTACCCGACTACTTTGCTCATGAGCGTGCCATTTTCCGTCGTTAACTTCACTGTGTACGATGCCGTCAGCCAATTCTTCAACCCGCAGCGCCGCCACGATCCGTTAATCCACTGCATGGCTGGCGGCTTTTCGGGTGCCGCAGCGGCCGCTGTGTCTACGCCCTTTGACGTTATTAAAACGCTGCTCCAGACCCGTGGCGTTACAGACGTTGTGGAGGCCCGCAACCTTAAGGGCATTCGCGACACCGCGGGCTACATTTGGCGCACTGAGGGCTGGCAGGGATTCTTCAAGGGTCTCCGCCCGCGAGTCGTGGCTAATATACCCTCGACTGCTATCTGCTGGACCGTTTATGAGATGGCAAAGTACTACATCTCCCACTCCATGGCTTGATCTCAAGCTACAATAGACAGTAATGACTTATGAACATGCTCATGTACATTTTGAATATAATACGACTTAGCTCTGACGCTTTGGACATTGGGCGAAGTGGCGACAGTATCGGCACGAGCCAAGTTCGCGGCTGAGTGGCAATGGTTGGCGCTGGCCGGCGAACAGCTCGCCCCGAAAGGCGAAAAGCTGTGCTGCGGTTTCAGGGTCGTGCTCAAACGAAAAGGACTGCAGCTCGTGCGTTTTGCGGTCGACAAAGTCTACACGGACCCGTGGAGCAAGTGGTTTGCCGACCAATTGTGCTTTAGATTGAGCCCATGCTGCTGCCATTTCGTCCAAAGTGCTCCATTTGAACACCTTGGCAAGCTCAGGGTGTAGCGGCCTCTCAAAGTCATATCCCTCAGCATTTTCACGAACCAGGGATAGTACATCTGTTTTGGGGCTCAGCATTTGTCGCATCAGCTCATGGTATGTCAATAGCTGATGGTAGGCTAGCCGCTGCTTATAGTCAACCACAGTTTGGCTTCGGTGGGTTTTTGTGTCAATTAAAAGCAATTCACCATCCTGAGTATCCACTTCGTCAATAATTCCTTTGAGTTTCACACCAGAAATCTCGCCGTAAACGGGTACTTCACGGGCCCGCCCCCAGGATTGCAGAAAGACCCAGCGACTTACTACCTCGCCTAGCTTTACTCCATAAAAGTCTTCGGGTCCAAATTCTTCTTCGTATTCTGTGAACGACACCGCTGGGCCCATGAGATCCTCTTCAAGGGCCTGATGGATGTCAGTGCCTTGTTGCATTGCCGGCGTGACTACTCGTGGTCCTTCACGGTCTAACAGTGCTTTGATCTCGCAATACTGCGAGCTAAAGCCGGTGACACCAACTCGGCCGCTTGAGCCCCTGAGTAGGCGCAGCAACTGGCTGGGTGCCCACTCAATGGACCGACTCATTGGCCTTCTGAGCAATCAAGCTAAACACTGCACACGATCCGAGAAACCCAATAAAATTGAAGAATGCACGACGCGAATATTCTCTCTCTTCTTCTTCTGTCCGAAAAGAGACAAATAGTCGCCGCAAATTGGGGAAGACCATGCGATTGGGAGTCTAATGATAGTTATGAAATCAGGCCCAAAACGATTGTCCAAAGAAAGTTGACAAGCGTGTTGAACAATGCAATATACCGATGTGGGATGAAATAAAACTGCGCAACCGATGCAGCGGGCCAAATGAGCCAGCTTGCTTTAAGAGAAATCCAGTAGTTCTTTTTGAGATAGAGATCTATGTTATGCCCGTCCCAAAACGCGCTGAGCGACACAAACATAAAGATTCCTGCGGGGTTACCATACAGCTGGTCCCACAATACCCTAGAAATCGTCCATTCGAAATTGTCTGTGAGGAGTTCTGTCCAAAACCTCGTCCAAATACCGTTCCAGGTGCCCCAGACTAGAAACTTGTACAGCCGCCATGTATCAAAACTCTTGGTGAAAACCTGAACAAGTAGCTGGCTAAGCGTGCTAAGAGCCATTGACACCATTGCCGCACAGCCCGTGGGCGAGATGTTATACATGTCGTCGTAGTACCAAAACAAAAGGCCACACACAAAGATCTCAAACCCTACATTAAGTGCAATAAGTATCGCCGGCGGCTGCGCATTGGACGGCTTCTTAGCAGGATGTTTTTCGAAACCTGACTCCAAGTCCATAATAAAGTCCAAAGATTTTGGAAAAGCACCCGAAAAGTTGTGCTAAAACCACCAGTCGCCTTGAATCTCGGCCTAGGCTGGCGTGGGACTTTGAAATTTGACTAACCAGCTTTTTTTCTATTTTCCACTTGGATCACTCCAGCCGCAAGCTTATTTTTGAATGCCGCCCAAGAAAATCGAGGAGCGCGACCTGCAAGCTGTAGTGCTCTGCGATTCCTATGAAGAGCGTTTCTATCCGCTCACTAAGGACCGGCCGCGCTGTTTGCTGCCGCTGGCAAACACACCGCTCATCGAGTACACCCTAGAGTTTTTGGTGTCGGCCAAAGTCACAGAAGTCTATGTGATGTGCTGTTCGCATGCTGATCAGGTTACAAGCTATATTAGCCAGTCAAAATGGGGCACGCAGTCCCCACATGTGCCCTTCAAGCTCACGATGATTGAGCTGCCAAACACCCTGAGTGTGGGCGATGCTATGCGGGATCTTGATTCACGGGGCATCATCAAATCAGATTTTCTTCTAATTTCGGGCGATGTCGTGTGTAATATGGACTTTAACGCCGTGTGGGAGGGCCATGTGAAGCGCAAGCAGCAGGACAAGAACTGCATTATGACCAGCGTTTTGCGCCAGGGTGCAGCCACTCATCGCACACGCTCACGCCAGACGGGATTGTACATTTTGAATGAGCAAACAGGCCAGGTTGTGGGCTATCAAGCCGACATCAACGTAAAAAAAGTGTCGCTTGACGCTGCTGAGCTGCTGAGCAGACCCTGCGTGGCATTCCGCAACGATCTCATCGACTGCTACATTGATATTTGCACGCCAGACGTCCCTGCTCTGTTCCAAGAAAACTTTGACTATGAATTCTTGCGCCGCGACTTTGTGAGTGGTATTTTGACCTCGGACTTGCTGGGCAAGGCCATCTATGCGCACGTTCTCACTGAGGACTACGCCGCGAGAGTGGAAAGTTTCCGCACATACGACGCAGTATCGCGAGATATTGTCAATCGTTACGCCTACCCGCTAGTTGTAGACGCTCGGGGCAGCTATGAGTATCGTAAGGGCCACATCTATGTTCAGAATAATGTCGTGCTGTCGCAGTCTTCGCACATTGGCCGCAGTACAGTGATTGGCCGTAACACCACAGTGGGCTCCGACACAAAAATTACGAACTCGGTGATTGGCCGGAACTGTAAAATCGGCGATAATGTCACACTCAATAATGTCTACATTTGGGACAATGTCACTATTGAGAACGACGTCTCTATGTCGAGCAGTTTAATCGGCAGCGACTCGGTTATCCGCAGACGTGCCATCCTAGATCCGGGTGTTGTGGTCGGATTCGGTCATATTGTCAACGAGGAGGAGCATATCACATCCAATGCCCGGCTGTGCCGGTACGATCCGCACGAATGCGAGGTGAGCGACAGCGAAGAGGACGATGAAGACAATGGCGCGAAGGCCAAACGTGAGATGGGGCTTTTGGTGACGGCTCTGGAAGATATTTATCTTTCGGATGATTCCATTGCCTCGACCACAAAAGGCCAATCGGGCCAGCGCTCAAAGAAGAACCGCCGGTCGCTGTCGGCCGTTTCAGCCACTAGCGCTATGTCGGCTCGCTCGGGAGATGAGGGCGAGGAAGATTTCTTCAACGAGGCCGTCGAGTCCATTTCGCGAGCCATTCTGGATAACCACTCGCAGGACGTCTCAATTCTTGAATTGAATACCCTTCGTATGACTATGAACGCATCCTATGACAAAGTGCAAGCTGCGGCCATCCACGCGTTGGTCCGCCACATCAGTCATTTGGTAACACATACCGATCCAAAATCTGCGACAGTGGGCGTTTTCCGTCAGTTTACGCCGCTGCTCAAGCGTATTACATTCGACGAAGCCGACGAGGTTATGGTCGCCAGATTTATCGAAAACGAATGCGTAGGCCGCAAGCACGGTGACAGCATTCTTATCTACGCCATGATGACGCTTTACGATACCGATGTCATCAGCGAGGAGGCGGTGTACAAATGGTGGGACGGCGAAGTTGCGTCTAAAGACACCCGGAAATTGGTCGCCCAATGGGTGGACTGGCTGCGGAATGCCGAGTCAGAATCCGAGGAGGACTCTGAGTAAATTTGTTTAAAAGTAATAAATAAAAGTTTAAACAGGCCTAGGCCCCAGGAAAGCAATGCAAACTACAAAACCTAGGTTAATCGATTCATGCACACTTCAGGCGTGCCTGACTTTTCAAACGGCTCTCTCGACGGTTTGACTTATCGCCCAAACAAGCTGCATCATCGCGCATTGAACCAAGGGGCTCCAGAACCACCCCGCGGTTGAAACTGGCTTGTCGCTGACTGGCCTACATTGTTGCAGGGTTTTACTCCTCAGTCCCCAAACCCCAGGGGGGCCCAAAGTTGTGCATTGGGTGGCCATTACTTAATCGACCTGGCGGGTGGTATCTTTTCTTTCTCTCCACCCCAAAAAGGCCATCGTGTGTTTTTGTGCTGCTTTTGCGCGTTTTGTTTGTGACTAGTTGTATCACATTTGATAAAACGCATATTCTCATTGAACCAGTTTCTATTCGACTCATCAGGTGTTTCTAGAGAGTTTTCGTTTCCTTCGTCGCCTCTTCTTCTCGCACCCTGTTTCCGCAGACCAATTCCCACCCCTTTGCTTTCTTTCTTTTTCGCGTGTTTTTACTACTCACTTTAACACGCAGATTCTAAAATGCAGACTATAAAATGCGTTGTCGTCGGCGATGGTGCCGTTGGTAAAACGTGTCTTCTCATGTCCTACAGCACAAACAAGTTCCCCTCAGAGTACGTGCCCACCGTGTTTGATAACTACGCCGTCACAGTCATGATCGGTGACGAGCCTTTTATGCTCACTCTCTTCGATACGGCCGGTCAGGAAGATTACGACCGCTTACGCCCTCTGTCCTACCCGCAAACTGATGTCTTTTTGGTATGCTTTTCAGTCACTGCTCCGGCTTCCTTTGAAAACGTCAAGGAAAAGTGGCTTCCAGAGGTTCGCCACTACTGCCCTGGCGTGCCCAGTCTTATTGTCGGTACCCAGATCGATCTGCGCAACGACCCCGCCCTCATTCAGAAACTTGCCCGCTCTAAGCAGCGACCCGTCACTCCAGAGCAGGGCGAGCGCCTCGCTAAAGATGTTGGTGCAGTCAAATATGTTGAATGCTCTGCTCTCACCCAGCGTGGCCTCAAGAATGTCTTTGATGAGGCTATCGTCGCTGCTCTTGACCCTCCCAAAAGCGGCGGCGGCGGAAGCGGTTCGGGCGGTCGCTCTGGCGGTAAGAAGTCTAAAAAGTGCGTCATTCTGTAGTTTCTTCCTCACTGGTTGGGTTCAAATTTTTATTCTTTTATATCGGGCATTAACTTTTTTGGGAATCCTGTTGCACCAGCTTTTGTTGAAGCTTCCTACTACCGATATGGACCCCAAACTCTTTGTTTTTTCGCTTAGAAGCTGCAAATTTCACTAATCTTGACGCGGCTACGTTCTGCTGTAGCGTGGCAAGAGGCCTGTAATTCAGCCCGCCCACGTTTTTAGTTCATGTTCGTATCGTCAGCCCTGAATACTGTTTCTCAACTTTTCTCGAGCTTTTGTAAAACTCACCAATTATTTTTGAAACTTACTATCTTTATTTTAAAATTCGCCTTCAACTACGCCCGTTATTTGCCAAGCTCCTTCCATTTTCCTGGGCCTCTTGACACTAATCAAAATTAACTTAGCAATCCCTTTTAGAAACGTTAGGATTACAGCTTGACTCGTTTATCCAGAGACTCGATATAGCGGGCGATTTTGTTGTGAGCTTTGAGCAGTCCGTCGTAGTCTGCATGGTCTCGAGGAGTTACTTTGAGAATTGCCTTCATAAACAAAAGGTATCGACCGAGCTGCTGCACTGGCCTAATTAAAAGTGCATCCAATGACCATGCGTTTGTGAATAGACGTGACCTAGCATGGCACTCATCTAGCCACCAGCCTACTCGACCAGGTCGCTTGGTAACAAGTTCAAAGCACAGTCGCATCTGACGCGGACTATTTCGAAGGTAAGCCTCATAAGTAGCGTAGAGCTCTGGTGTCAAAATTTCGGAAAGAGCACAACCTACTAGAGTAACACAGTTTGCAGGGGGCGCATCCGCCAAACAACTCCAGCCTGCAAGCACAGGCCTAGGTACCATTACTTCCAATGCTGCTAACAGCTTGAGACTTGAGTTAAAGATTTCAGTCAAGTGCATAAATAAAATAGATCTCTCCGCAAACGGTAGCCCCGATTGAATACTTGTTGGCAGATAAATCTGAACAAGGCATCCCATATCTCGGGCGAACTGAAGCTCCGTATAGTAAAACTCATAAACCCTTTGAAACCGGTGCAAATCACATTCAGCTGGTGCCAAAATAGATGAAACAGGTTCAGAGTAGCTGCTCGCTATAGTATTCGCAGGGGAGCCGTCCAGTGTGTCGCCAGAAGACGTATCGGTTTCGCTCTCATAGTGCCTCGTCGGGGAAGCCGTCGTTTCAGATTTTGCTACCTTTTGAACATTGAGGGGGGCAACGCTTGGTATAGTCGACCTAGTGCTAATGGGAACTACTTTCAAGCTGCTCCCTCTTGATGCGATATTTGGTCCCATTATCTGGAAATGACTGTGTCTGAGGCCGGATGAAGCTAGCAAAAACAAAAAGAATAAAGCAAATCAGATGCAAAATTTATGGTTTGCTCAAACCGAAAACAAAATGTCGCTAGGTCATAAGTTCGCAGCGCGATCTTCACCAAAGTTTATCTGGACCCTAAGGCTGGGAACGGCGTGGATCTGTTGCCCAAATAAACCGCGGAGCTAGTTGGATTAGTTGATGTAAAGAAAGAACACTGAAAAATTTAGAGATACTGTACTCTTTTGGATAGCGACTGCTCTTTTCTTCCAAGCTTGAGTATCATGGAGAAGTTAATGGGCGCAATTACTGCCACGCAGCGCGCTATTCTGACCAATGTCCATATCAATGCATCTTGCAAGTTAAACTTAGAAATGGACTATGGCCAAGAAACTGCTCTCAAACAATTCCTTGTCAATTTGGAGATTCTTGGCGGAATTCTGTACCATGCACTAAGTAGAGCTTGAAGGTCTAAGAATTTCCAAATTTTGAGACTCGTAAGTTGCAGCCTAAGAGCATACTGGCACTTAGCCCTTTTCCAGAGCAATATCTGAGAAGTGGAGACACATTTGCGATATTCCAGGGGGTTCTGTTTCACCTTCTTATTTTGTATCCAAATTCTGAGTCTAGTACTACACGAATGTCTCCCTGGTATTGACTCATGAGCCTACAAGGGTTCTAAAACTTTATGTACCAAACAGGCTATGATAGATCCAGCCTTCGAACCTCACGTCTCCCTCACCTAGAAGGTGTTGTTTCAAGGGGTTCCCTATACTAGCCGAAAATAGTCATGTTCTTAACGCAATGTGAGGCTACTGAGACTTGATTCAGTATCCTATTGCAATCAATGCACCCTAGTATACAAACCAATTAAATCAACCATACCAACCTAACGAATTAAACCAACCTAACCAACTTAACCAACCAAACCGATCAACCTTTCAAACAAATGTCTCGTCACGTTAGGCTCGACCTCTGTCCCATGACCAGTAGCGTGCTCTCTAGCTATGAATGGCCGAAAATAGATATTTCATGCACTCTATTCGGTGCAATTGAGGAAATGGGGATTTTGATAGAGGATTTAAGTCTGGAGACTATCGATCTCGAGGACATGGGATACGAAACGCGTTGGGGAGCGGCCCCAGACAAACCATTTGAGGCCATCGACTTTGATACTAGTCACTTAATCAACCACGTGTATCTACCAAACAAGCATCAGCCCAGTCTGCATCAATGGTTTGCTACTCAACCTTGGTGACAGCATGAACAACTAGTACATCATGCGGACAAGAAGCACAATGCTGAAGTGTAGAGTCATAAAATAATTTATTTTAATATGCAGCTTGGTCTATTACTTGAAGTTTTACGTACAAAAAGAAGCATGTCACTTGAAATGGCGGGGGTCATAGGTAATTGAATTAACCTGATTGTGGTAATTCGTGCTCCATGGCCTTGTTTTACAGTCGGCTTTGTTTTACTGTCGAGATAAATCTCCAGAAACTGTTGACTTTAGAACACAAAGAATCACAACAGAGGATCCTATAAACCGGTGCGTATAATATGTTAGTTTTCTTCTGAGATACATCTTCCGTATATTCCTATCTCTTGCTAGACACAAATTGACAACAACATGCTGATATCCTCATTTTAAATTTCTTAAACAAAATTTATTTATCAAGAATTTTCAAGATAAAAGCTATGGTCACAAGAGCATTTCTTTCATGAATTTTGACCGTTTTGGAAATTCTCACAATTGGAAGGGTTATATACTTTGTCGGCCATTTTGGCCCAAAATTTCGCTCTAGTGGCGCAGAGGTTAGCGCATCGTGCTTATAGCCGTAGAAACGACGTCTATGTTGATGTCACGGTCGTGTGAGTAACGCGACGGTCGTGGGTTCAATCCCCTCCTAGAGCATTTTTTTTTAAAATTTTTTTTTTGTGAAAAACGAAACTTTGAAATATTTATTCTTAATATTTTCTAAAGTTAAAGTTCTATAACCAATAACTACTCATGTACATCTATATACTTGCAAGCAACTCGTTAACCAAGTCGAGCTCACCTGCTTCGGCTGCTCCAGCGGTTGCCCATCTAATTTTACCCTGTCTATCGAGAACATAAAGGTAACCAGCCAAATTGTTGGTAGCAGCAATTGATTCCCTCACCTCTGTGGTCAAACTCTTGCGGCAGATCAGGTACTTGTGGAAACGACCTCTGCTGGCCTGTTGGAGTTTTCCGGCTGAAAATCTCACCAGCCATTCGTTGATAAAACTTGTAGGCACATTGACGTCCACGAGATTAGCACCAAGTGCCCTAAAGTCGATCCCGTCGATAAATGTAGCAAGTTGTTTCTCGGCCAGAGTAGAGCCGAACACTCTGAGAATAGTTGGCCGCTCGCCAATATATTCCCAGGTGCCTGTCTCAATTTTGTCCAAAGTGAATCCCCGGAAATTGGGCATGTACAAAGCCTCTTTAGGTCCAAACGGTCTAGAAGGACCGCGGAAAATCTTGCCTCCGGTATCTCTGAATTGGTAGATAGGCGAAAACGTAGACTTAGCAAACTCCTTTTCCAACTCCTGGCGACGTAGACGGTTCTTAGATATGTCTGTGAAGTCGGCTTTCTTTTCAGCCATGGTACGGTGATCAATGCCGTCGTTATCGGTGATGTCAGGCTTTTCTGTTACGCCAAGCGGAAGATTCAAAGTTTTGATGGTTTCCGGCTTCTCAGCCTTGAAGGTAGGGGCCGACGCATAGCCTCGCAAGGCGAAGGCGGGCGAAATATACCTGAAAGGCCGTACAATCTGTGTTGATAGCCTAACTCGCTGGCAAATTGTTGCTACAACCATTCTTCAATAGACCAACCAATTAAGCAGACTAATAGGTAGGGTAAGCAGTGAGGTCCAGCGGACTATAAAAAGCTTAGTCGGCAATTTTTTTCACTGATCAAAAAACGAGGAAGATTTTGCCACGACGAAGGAACGATTCCTACTGTTTCTGCGTTGCCATAGCTTTTTAGCATGACTTCTTCCGAGATAAACTCCTGGATTTTAGGAAGTTTGAGTACCTAGAAGGGTGCTTGAATGTCAAGAAGGGATACATTTCTAGTGAATAACCCAGATTATAGTGCTTGATTCTTAGTGATTTAATTGAAGCTGCCTATCACAAGGTATGGAAGCTAAACGTGGGTGTAATTGTACAACAGCCATCGACTGGCCAAATACCTACAGGCTTTGAAATCCCAGTATCCGTCCTGCAATGCAGGTCGAGGACGCGATCAATGTCTTTGGAGGCATCACTCTTCGGCCCATTCAACAGAAAATCATCGATGCAGCAGTTGCTAAACGCGACATTTTAGTTTTTCTACCCACAGGCTTTGGAAAATCATTGACATTTCAGCTGCCAGCTATCATTCCTGCCCGCGGGTGTACGCTGGTCATTTCGCCACTGCTGGCTTTGATGGACAACCAAATTCAGGCGTTGGCTTCGAAAGGTATAAATTCGGCCACAATTAACCATCGGACTAGTGAGGCCAGCCGCAAAGCAATTTTAAATGAACTGCTTGTTGGAAAAGGCCCTCGACTACTCTATGTCTCACCAGAGCTTGCTTGCAGCACTAATTTTCGCGACTTTCTCGGTAAAATGGTAGGAAGCAACTTTTTAAACAGAGTCGTGGTCGACGAAGCTCACTGTGCTCTTGATTGGGGGCGAGAGTTCCGTAAAGAGTACGCCCAGCTGGGCTTCTTCAAAACCGAGTTTCCCTCAGTCCCAGTTATGGCTCTCACAGCTACTGCAAATAGGGAGGCACAAGCTAAAATTGCTGAAACGCTGGGACTTGATTTGAACGTTGCAGCGGTTTTCAAATGCAGCGTGAACCGTGCTAATACTCACTACGAAGTTCAGTACATTGAGGATCCCACGGAGCGTCTATGCAAAATTATCCAGTTTCTTAAGGGCTATAAACGACGAATTGAGACCGTCTATGGTAATGAAAAGACTCCCTACCCCGGCTGTGGTCTCATTTATTGCAGGTCCCGCGCAACGACAGAGCGAGTAGCACAGGAACTCCGAGATGCGGGAATTGGCGCTCATGCGTACCATGCCAAACTTGACCAAGAAGAAAAAGACAAAATCATGGCCAGCTGGGTACGCGGGGACCCAAAATTCATGGTTGTGGTTGCCACGATTGCGTTTGGCATGGGCGTCGACAAACCCGATACCCGATTCGTGATCCATTTTGAAATGCCTCGAAACATTGAGGAGTTTTCACAGCAAGCGGGTCGAGCAGGACGAGACAATAAAGCCTGCCTCAGCATTCTATATTATTCGTTACGGGACCGTAATTTGAATGTCAAGTTTGCCAAATCTGAGCCAGAAATCCAATCCCTGCGAGCACTGGCACTTTACGGAGAGACAACAACGAAATGTCGGCATTTAACGCTCGCTGAACACTTCGAGTCTGTGCCTAACTTCCCGTCACCAGCATGGTGTGATTTTGCCTGTGATATCTGCAAAGACCGCCGCAAAGTGCAGCGGCTCTACGAGAAATGGCAGGACAGCTTTTACGATTAGGCTTGGTTCAGCAGTATTTATTTATAAAGTTTACCGTCCTCAATGAGGGCAGCCTTGAGTGTTTCCTCGTTAATGGCCCATTGCATGAAATAGTCACTTTCAAGTTCATGAATGCGATGGCCCAGAATAATAAGCGAATGCAGAGGCTCACCACTATCGTACTGAGCCATCTCGGCGAGTGTACCAGCTGCGAATTTCTGCCTAGGTGACCCCAACCGGCTAACGGCAATGCAGGGTGTCTGCGGGGTGTAGCACTGCTCTTTACGCTTTTCTTCGACTTCCAAAAGCTGCTCCGCGGCGGTTTCAATGCTCATGTATCGTGGGGGCTCAAAAATGAGCCGGCCACGAGCCATGTTCTCGAGACTCTGTTCTTTCACTTTGATATCCAGAAGCAGCAGAGTGTGTAAACCAAGCTTACGATTCTCCATTACCTTGTCATAGAAGGAATCAGGACGCCAGCTATCAGTAAAGAAGACTAGTGACACCGTTTGGCCGAAATTGTAGAGCTGGACACCGCACGCTCCTACGGCGTTCATGACTGAAGCGTTGTGTACGACGTCGGACTTGATCCCGAGCTCACGGGCTCTCAGCATCAGGTCAGTATGAGTAGTGGCTCCAAAGGGATCACCAACAACTAACATGACGACGTCGTCTTTGTCCGCACCCTCCAAAATCTGGTCTGAGCCGGATTCGACGAGCTCACGATCAGCGACAATTACCTCACGGCCGTAGAACTCTTCGAGGGTGGAAACGTCCGCAGCCATAAGGATACTGGTGTATGCCTCGAGATACACTCGTTTAGCACCCTTGACCACCTCCAATCCTCGAACAGTGATATCTTTTACGTCCGAGAGTCCTAAACCCACGAGGTAGAGCATTACTAAATTTTTTTTGACTAAATTGAATAAATCTCGAGGAGTATGAAAAAATCAATCTCGAAACAAACATATATTGAGTGTCGCAAGATTTCAACAAATATTTGATATTGACATTAGTTAGCAATGGTTATTTTTGATTGACTTTACGCAAGCCAATTCGGATTGCTGATGCTTGTAGTTCATGAATATATTTCTGTGAAAACGAAGTGACACATTGATTAATCATGGCTCAAGAGGATTCGGCGCGGGCAGCTGAAACTACTCCATTGCTTCGAGAAATCGAACAAGATTTTAATAATGAGTTACACGCACAAGGGTATGATAAAGGTTTGTGGCATTTATTGAAAGAAAACCCTTCCGCAGTGACCCTGCTACTGTCGGTGTTTGCGCTGATCGTTCTGGTGGGCAAGTCGTTTTCTGGACTCACACCGGAAATGATGGCCGAGGCTATCAAATATGAGCTTTCATCAATTCAATTGCTTGCTATGGATGAGAGCGCGACAGCGCAGGTGCTTGCATTAATCAAAATTGACTATTCAAATGTGAGGGGCCCCGCAGCCCTGCTAGCTACCTTTATTGGCGGGATGGCCGGCATAGTTGAAGTTCAATTTACAACTCCGCTTGATATTCGAGTTTTGAAAAGCAAAAGCTATTTGCATCTGGCCTCAATTGATATCGAAGACAGCGTTTTAGTCGATGTACGCAACCTTGCAGAATCCACCTCTGATGTGGTATGTTCATTGTCGAATATCGGCAGGTCTGATACGATCAAGTTTGTGGCTGAAAAAGCACTCTCTGGAGAGCCAATTGATTTTCTAGTTGCTGGGGTGTTCAAACTGTCTAAATGGGGGTTTGAGTACACGATTTCACGCAGTGCAAAGGTGACTTTTACTTTTGCGAATCCTAACGCAAGCTTAGGCAAAATTACCAGTATTGTAGTAGGCCGTCACGGTGACAATGTCATGGAAATTCAGGTCACAAGTGAGGTCGACTTTGCCAGTGTTGTGTCGGGCATTATCCCAGCTCTTGACTGGGAATTAAAACTGCCTGGATGCGACGAAAGACCTATATCAATTGTTCAAAATGCACGGTCTGAGCAGCTTGATTTGGTTCCTGGTGAAGATGCCTTCAACGTGAGTCTGACTATGAGGCTTGATTCGCTTCCCGAATCTCTCACTGTTCCCTGCCACACTGATGGAACGAAATCTGCTTTAGATCGCTGGCTTTCACGATACTTGAATGGAGAGCAAAATCTAATTTATGTCGCCGGCGGGTCCGATATTCCTATTTTGGATAACTTGTTGAGCGGAGTGGATGTACCAATGGTTATTGCTGGCAAGTCTTTGGATGAGAAGCTTGTGGATCAGGTAGCTGTCACCAATGTGGAAATTGAATACGGATCATTAAATGAAGTACTGATCAGCGCCAGCGTGATTGTACATGTACAAATGCCCGCCTTTATGCATCTGAAGCGGGACTTGCTCGTGGCCGTGAGTTCAGTGCGGGGTCCAATTTATTTATTTAACGAGGGTGTGCGGATGGGTCGACTAGATATTGAGGAGTGGTCTCCAACTGTAACTGTACCGCAGCCTGACGGATTTCAGATTACTTTGTTCCTGGAAAAGGCACCATTTGAGGTTGAAGATAAATCACAGTTTGCAAAGTTTAGCCGTGAGCTGCTTTTACGTGGGCACGCTCCCTGCGCGTACCAAACGCTTGCGGATCTTTCAATCCAGTCACCGGTTGGTGATCTTACGTTGCAGGGCATGTACTTCCAGGGCCGAACAGAGCTGTCAAAGTAAGCTTATTTAGTTTAATTTATGGTAAAGAATTGGTTAACCCGGGGGTAAATCGCCGAGTTCCTCGTGGACGATCTCTTCGGCGCTTTCTTCGGTCTGGCGGTCCAGAGGAGTGGTGGTCATAGCCGACATACCTGTACGTGCGATTTCGAGCACGCCAAACGGCTTGAGGTGGTGAAGCAGCTTCGTGACATCCTCGGGGGGTGCACAGAGCTCGACAATGCAGTTGCGGTCGGAAACGTCAGCGATTTTACCGCCGTAGTGCTCGACAATGCGCTTGACGGCGCTCAGATGTTCGTACTTATGGCGGAGAGCCTCAGAGTGGGGGATGTTGTTAGGGTGGAAGTCTTTGATCTGGAATCGGTGCTCACCGAGTTTGCTCTGCTGAGCGTGCTGATGGTGGCTCACAAGTTCCTCAAAGTACTCGGGACCAAGCAAGGAAACTTTAGCCAGCAGAAGCTCACGGGTGATCATGGGGGCCTCGGTGTAGTCCAGCACGGCCCACACGGGAACAAGATCTTCAATCTGGCGGCGGGCCTGCTCAATGACACCGGGCTGGCCTTTGAGAACAACAGTCATACGAGACAAGTCGGGCACTTCAGTGTTGGCAACTACCAAGGAGTCAATATTGAAGCCACGAGAGGCCAGGGTATTGGAGACCAAGGCCAAAACACCGGGCTCGTCCTGTACCAGGCACTGGAAAACGTGGGACTGGCGAACTCCGCGTTTCGGCTCGGGAGTCTCATACAAAATTGACGAGATGGCTGCGTTCATTGACCAATCGGGGGATTCAATTTTAGGAAGAGGGGGACGCTTCGTATTCTTATGCAAAGCCTTGTAGGCCAATGCGGCAATCGAAGATTTGGCCCGGGAACCCATAGGTGCCAACATAGCCTGACTGCGCAATCCAAGCATGACTAGGTGTGAAGAGAAAATCTGGAGAACTTTGGGTGTGGGGGCAATTAGTCACCGCCGATAGCGGCAATTGGCGAAAGTTGTATATGAAAAATGTAGCTATTTAAAGGAAAAGGCCCAAATTTTGAGATAATTCAGTTGGAACTGACAGATTAATAGAGTAAAGTAAAGAGTAGACCAAAATTGGGGCAGAAACATTTTGACGCTTCTCAGCCTATTTAGGTGCAGATGCTCTCTAATTTGTCAGACACGCGAACATGGACGGAGAACGGGCCTACCTTGATCTGTGCCAAAAAATCATTGATGAAGGCGAACTCCGCGAAGACCGCACAGGGACAGGTACCTATAGCTTATTTGCCCCACCACAACTTCGTTTTTCGCTCAAAGACAACGCGTTTCCGCTTCTCACTACAAAGCGTACTTTCTATCGCGGCGTCGTTGAAGAATTATTATGGTTTGTGGCTGGAAATACCGACGCCAAAAAGCTCAGCGATAAGGACATCCATATTTGGGACGGCAATGGTTCGCGGGAGTTTCTGGACAAGCGCGGGCTGGTCGAGAATCGGGAGGGCGACTTAGGCCCTGTTTACGGATTTCAGTGGCGGCATTTCGGTGCCGAATACGAAGGCTGCGATGCAGATTATACAAACAAAGGAGTTGACCAACTCGCTCAGATTGTGCATCAAATTAAAACAAACCCCTTTGATCGCCGGATCATTCTCTCAGCTTGGAACCCAGCAGCGCTCACCAAAATGGCTCTGCCGCCTTGTCACATTATGTGCCAGTTTTACGTGTCCATGAAAGACAATGTCAAGAGATTGTCTTGCCAAATGTACCAGCGGAGCTGCGACATGGGCCTCGGCGTGCCGTTCAACATTGCCTCCTACTCACTACTTACTATTATGATCGCTCACGTGTGCGGGATCGAGCCGGGTGAGTTCATCCACGTTATGGGCGATGCCCACGTTTATTCTAATCACGTTGATGCTCTCAAAGAGCAAATTGCCCGGACTCCAGGCCAATTCCCGACATTGACCATTAAACGAACGGTAACAAGTATCGACGACTTCAAGTTTGATGACTTTGAACTGGAGGGGTATCGTCCTCAGAAAAAGATTGAAATGGCGATGGCCGTATAGGCGATGGACTCACGCTGGGGTCTGTAGAGTAAGCAGCCACTGTTGAAGCCAGCCGCTGGCGAGCTCGCATCGTACTTCGCCGCTTTGCCAGCTTATCTACAGGCAGCCGGCCGGCCGGTCGCCAAACGACATCACCCGTGTGTTCCATAACTACAAAAATGTCATGATTTGCCACTCGCAAGTAGCTTTCAACACGGTATACCATTGACCGGAAAAGCTCCATTGAGACATTCAAGAACCGGGCTCCTACAAGATACAGCGTCTCCATGTATTCAGGCAGCTGCCAGTCTGCTTGGCCAGTATTACTATACTGTTTGTAGTTTGATCCAGGACCAGGTCCTTCACGATTTTGTAATTCGGACGAAGCATGTAGTGCGGCTACAAGCTCGGGTACGACTGTGTCGTAGTCTTTAGAGCCAAGATCCTCGGACTGGTCGGTGATTTCTGGAAGTGGAAACATATTGTACAGCCGTTTCATTACAACTGATGGCTCACGAGTATCCCCTGAAAAATTGACGTACTGTCTGAACCATTTCAAGTACCGGTCAATGCGATCAGAGTCCCAATAAATAGTTTGCCGCTCGTCGGCATAGGTATGTTCGTCGTCGAGCAGCCATAGTTTTGTAACCAAATCATTCCATAAGGCCCAGTCAAATTCATCTGCTGAGGGAGATTCTGGATTTCTACCTCTCTCCACTCCATCCAGCCCGTAGCATAGTTTAACGGCAACTATGGTCGTGCATACGACGAGATTTTCAGGTGACAGGGCTTTGTTCCCGTGTTTACTCGCTGTCAATCCAAGCCTTGCAGTCATAAGCTTCAACAGTCGCAGAACCATTTCATATACCATTGGCGGGAGTAGCAAATCCCGAACGAGCTTGAAAACCAGCGGACCGGGCATGACCTCGGGGAAGTGGATACGTTGTTTTTCAAAGTATGCCGCTAACGTGCGGGAGTCTGTGAATAAACGGTCATAACCAGGGAGATGACGTGGATTCAGTCGGTCAATCAAATTTGGGGGTAAAGGATCCTGCTTTTTGGTGGCAATTAGCACTTCTAGCGCATTGAAATACGGCAGCTCATAGCGGTAGATCATACGCCAGAAATCGACAAGATATACTGGGATTTGACATTTCACACACGCCAAGTACAAAATTGAAATGGTATAGCGCGGGCTCAGGCTCAATTTGCTATCTGGTTTGTTGGGTTTGCCAATTTTCGTGCCCTTGACAAAAGCTAGCCAGAGCATTTTCACCGTCATGGCATATGCACTGTGGGTAATATGGTTATCCAACAAATGCTTCAATTGCAGTTGAAGGACTTTCTGTAGTGTGTCTGCCAGAATGATTTCGGCATCGCGACCATAAGCTGCCTTAGATTCTTTTTCCTCTTGGGTGAGGTTAAGTTTGGGCCTTTTGATTCGCCGGCCATGGATGAAATCGTCTTCATCCTCGCCAACTTCTACACCTTCTCGAACATGGCCATACTGACACACTTGAGATCCCTCAAGGACCTGCCAGAACCGCGACGGGCAGTTATCCACTCCGCATCGCGGCCCTTTAGTCCACATGAGTAAGCTGTTGGTGGATTTGGAGAATAATTAAGTTTCAGCTATTTTTTTAAAGACTATTTTGTGATTTTTTGTGCCTTTTTGTGCTATTTTGTGCCTTTTTTTGTTTGGGTATTATTTTTCGTACACAAACATAGGCGGAGGTGCATACCCCGGATAAAACCCGTAAGGCATAACAGGGATAGCCACAGGAGCCGGAGCAACATTTGCAAACTGATCTTTGTAGGAAGGTCCATCATGGGAATCCCAAGATGGAGGAGTAGTGAAAGGCTTGGGAGGACGGTCTTCCGAGTCTTTGAAAGCTGCAAAGTAGTCAAACTTGCCAGTCAGTGAGCGCAGTTTAGCCGGCGGAGATTGCGAGGGTGTCGGCTCCTTGCCAGGAATCGGAATTGGCGTGCCCGAAGCGACCGGTGAGCTATTCACTGGCGGAGCAGGCATAGAAGCCGAAATAGGCTTGAACGATGCCTTAGCCGCCGAGGCAAAATTGAATGTCTTAGGTGGGCGCTTGGTCGCCGGCACAGCGTTAGGACCAGGAGAACCTGACGCCGGGCGCGGTGTACCCGGGCCAGAAGACCCAGGACCGACCGGCATAGCGCCTTGCATAAGAACAGGAGACAATCCAGCTGGCGCCATAGGCATAGGAGAAGTCATAGGCGGCATAGGCGGCATGGCACCGGCCATAGGAGCAGGCATAGGCGGAACCATCATGGGGTGAGGCGGAGGAGGGCGTGGAGAGCCACCAAGGTTGTATTCGCGAGTGAACTGTGCCACATCCTGGCGACGGTCGGCTCTTTCGCGATCGTAGTAGCGCGGATTCGCTTCGGCAGCCTGAGCCTCAGCAGCGACAAAATCGCTAGTGCCGCGACGATCTACACCCGAATACTTGTCCTCCTCATCCAGTCCAGAATCATCGACTTGCAGCCCGCGTTCCTCGGCAATGTGGGCGTTGGAGTTGCCCTCCTGGTCACGCATAATATCCCTGGCCAGCTGCTCTGCCTTGCGGCGGCGTTCGCGGTACTCCGGATGCGACTGATCAATTTCCGTAGTGTAGAAACGCTCATCGTAGGTAGTTTCAACACCAAATCGCTGTTTGTTTACAGCAAATTGATCCCACGCGCCATCGTGCGTCATCGTGTCTAAAGCGCCCAGACTATTTGCCAACGCATCAGCATCTGCGTCGTCGTCTTGCCACTTTTCAAGCTTGCGCTCGACGATAGCACCGGCACCTGAAATAGCCGTGTCCGTGCGAAAACCGCTGGGCTTCGTTGGGATAGAGGAAGGTGGAGCAGCGGCGGCCAAAGCCGCTGGACCAGTTGGCGCCCGAGGGGGGGCTGCTGCGGGAGTAAGACCCTCGGCACTGTTTGAGCCATATGCCACCGGCACAGCGGACTGGGACTCGAAACACAGCGTCGCAAAGTCGCTGGCGCCAAATGAGCGAATAGTGCCTTCGCCATCGACGGCCAAATCGAACCGCAACGGACCCGACACATCATAGGACACGAGAGTACCGCCAACGATATCCTGGGAGTTGATGTGAACGAACGCCTGCTTGCCCTTGAGACCAGCAAGCAAGTCTGGAAGGGAGCCAACAGTGCTCAGGGCCGGGGGGGTTGGGGCTTTAGGTGTCGACGCACCCTGGGAATGCGCTGAACTCCCTGAGTTGCGTCGCTGCTGCCACCGTGAGCGAGTCTGGGTAGGCGTCTCACGCCCGCGACGCCCACCCCGACCGTTAGAGCCCTGCCGGGCCTGACCCTTGAAACCCGAAGAGTTCATGGGAGGTTGGTTTGTCATAACCACGCAGGTATCAGGCATATGCTTGGCTGGGTATTTTACCGGGTTTAGGTAGAGGCTCAGGTTTTATTTTTGCATAGATCCTTAATCGTATTTCAAACTATAATTTTTTCGAATAGATACTATTTCGAATATAGTGCTTCATACTTTCTTGAGTTTCTTCGTATTTTTCGTCTCCTGTGCAGTGATTGATACGGGGCCTGGTTGATACTCTGGCGGCTTGATAATAAGCCTAGCTGGTCTCTGGGAGTTGGCAATGACAAAACCAGAAGTGCCCGCACGCGTAGTGCGCAAACTCATTTACTTCTCGCTGGCTATGATCATTCTGCCTGTGACTACGTTCTTTGTGTGCAATGCACTGGGGTGGTCCAGTATCTGGTCTGGAGGCTCAGCGGCTCTCGTGGCAAACCTAGTGCTCATTGGCTATGTGATCGTTGCCTTCACCGAGGATATCGACTCGGAGAGTCTCCAATCGAAGAAAGATCAGTAAATACCGGGAATCATGCGGTATGGAACACGCTGTTTGTATTCAATCCAAGTCTTCTTGTACTTTGCAGCACACTTGGCTTCGTCCCTCATCTCGCGATGCACAAGCAACGCAGCAAAGTATACCATGAAGTAGTAAGGAATAATGGCGCTACCGCACGGTAAACAATATGCCCATGACGCAAGCCAGTCTCCAGTGTAGTTGATGTGGCGAGCAACACCCCACCATCCAGAAACCAGCAACTTGGATCCAGTCTCAGATTCGATATACTTGAGATGGGCCGTGGAGGGATCGCCGGCCTTGAAGCGGTTCTTCTCGTTGTTGGACATCCGGAAAATAAGAAGACCGGCTGCATAGACAGCTAGAATTGCGGCACACCGCCAAACGCCCAAATGAACTGGGTGATCAGCTAAGTACCGAGACTGCATAGTGTAGGTAAAGGGCACCAGGCTGATATCACCAAACACCAGCATGAATCCAAGTCCATCAATTGTAGTGTCCATCATAGAAACAAGGCCTTCCTCGTAGAAAGTGCCCTCAATTACATAGTAACCTTGGAACGCACACACCAAAATCATAGAGTCCGAGACACTGCCAAATTTCAGATACTGATGGTGGGCCATTGCCAAGTTAATCATGACCCAGAGTAAAAGTCCCGGTCGCATCTCCAAAAACAGCTTGATATCGAAATTGCCAATCCGCGGATTGAGCTCGCGACCAATAAACCAGTCATAGACAAAGTTTCCAGAGTTGCCTCCCAATGCCAGCAGCTTGTTCGGGGCAAACGACCACAAATAAAGGGCCGTCGAAATCAAAAGCGCCAAGATAATTGTAACATTTGCGATTTCATGCAGGTGATCGTACAGAAACACCAGCTCTGGCAGGGCGCCTCGCGTTGAATACGACCGGTACGCCAGGGCTGAAAAAAGTACCACCAACACGGCTTTGCCATTAAATTTGTAGTTTAGACGCTCACCCGTGCGTAAAACTGTGCCCTGAACACGCTTTCCAGGTAGCACAAAGTCAAGTGTCACCAAACCGGCCATCCAACAAAAGTAGGCTTTGGCTGCGGCTTTTGAGATCCAAGTCGCCTGTTTTGCCTGATCCAAAAGTGCAGCTACCGACCAAGACTCGGGACATCCCCGAGCATTGCAGCTGAAGTAGAGCAATTGAATAACAAAAATAAGGCCAAAAGTGATCAGAAGCGCCCCTGGCGCTCCCATGAACTCCAAATGCTCTGTTCTGGGATTTAGGGTCATTGCAGTTAGTAACTAAAGTTGGGAGACCTACTTTGTAGTCTACTTCATCAGGTTGGAGATGGTTCATAAACTGTCATTGTACGGCGTTTTAGCTGACCATGAAAGCCAGATCTTTTTAAGTACACTCACGTCCTGGTCTGGAATGCAACCCAGGGAGCTCCAGGACCACGTACTTGTGTGGGAACCCACGCACCCGTTTCGACCCAAGCTAGCAGCAGGCCAAGTTAACCAGATCGAACAGTACCGCATTTTTGCCCAGCAAACTGACGCCGAATGCAGGCCATACGGTGATTTCAAAGGTGAGCTGGCGAAAGAGATCTGGGACATTTCAATTCATGAGGTGCCAGAGGCTGGACAGGCCTTGAAACTTTTGTCACAAACTATGGTCTCCACACCCGTTTTGGAGGGCGATCCTTTCGATTACTTGACAACTCTCGGTTATACTTTCAAGTCTGAGTACTGGATTAAAGGATATGAATTTGTTATAAGAAACGTCGTGCTAAAAGTGTTTCGCATATGGACTTTCAACGCTGAATCGGGCGATCTTGAGCTCGTTGATTCGTCCAAACAGTTCACAGTGCAGGCTTATATTGCGTGTAAAACAGTGACAGACTTGCCAGCGCTTGAAGCAGCCACAGCTGAGCTGCTAGCATTTCAAAGAGATGTCAAAGGCCTTGTGAGCCTCCAACTGCCCGACCGACAAGCTTTTGACACTAGAGTCCGTGCCCCGGCCCAGGCCCCGCAAGCTAGTGCACCAGCAGCAGCCATGTAATTTAATAGTCTAGTACACCTTAGGCCAACTTCTCCTTGAGCTTTTCGAGCTTGCGACGCTTGCTTCGCAGCTTGTCCTCGCGTGCCTGTTTCTTGTCGTTGCCGTGCTGCATCCGGCCGTACAGTTTCTTTTGTTTGCTAGTCATCATCATCTTACGCAGCTCCTTTTCTTCGTCCTGCTGCGAGGGCTTGGAAGCCTTACGCTTCTTGGCCTTGGTGGGAGCTTCAGAGAACTTGACACCGGCAGCCTCAAGCTGAAGCTCCTTCTGTTCGTCCTCATCCTCATCCTCCACTTCTTCTTCAGCTTCTTCAACCTCCTCGGCTTCCTCATCTAACTCGACATCGCTATCCTCATCCACAGCCTCCTCAGAGTCCTCAGGATTGTAGGTGCCTCTGTCGCCCCACGGACTCAGATGCGGAGGGAGTGTCTCGCCCGGAGCATATGATCCAACAGACAAGAGCTCACCTTTGTTGATGCTATCAAACAGCCACTGCGGCTGGACGTAGACCCGACCGGGAACTTTATTAGCGATGGAGGGACGGTCGCAAATATGATGAGTGATTGTGCTTAAATCGACCTTTGAAACATCCACAGAGTTGGCTTGCTCCTCGTCCTCGTTATCAACCATTTCGTCAAGAGCAGCTTCGGACACAACTTTGGCACCAAATGCGACGCCCAAAAACTCGACAATGTCCAGTGATACCTCACGACCAACGTAGAAAACAAAATTTGAGAATAAATCACCATTGGCCCGCGATTTCGGCTGGACAAGGGCGTCGGCGTCGTCAGCCTCGGCTTCAAAGTCATCCAGGTCAGCCTCTTCTTCTTCTTCTTCGACCTCATCGTCATCACCGGCAGCATCTGCCTCTTTTACTTTATCCAGTGCGATATCAACCTTTTGAACCTGAGTTTTGTCACTAGTTGCGACATCGGGCAGAGCCCGCCCCGACTCGGTCGATTCAAGCACAAAAGAGGAAATACCACCAACACCCTTGGCCCGAGACTTGTTGATTTGCGGAGGATAGACAAGGTTCTGGTCTGTGTACAATCTGTAGAGTACAAAGTGCAACAGGGTCGTGTAGAACTCGAGGAACGTCAGCATGATTCGGAAGTCAATATCCGAAGGCACATTCTGCGGGAACTTGAAGGGTACCAGCCACATGATATCCTGGCCACGAACATTTGCCTGGTAGTAAACACCCTTGATGGAGACAAATACTTTGCGTAAAAGGCCCTCGCGGGCCACAAATGCCATCCATTCGGTAGTCAGACGCTCGGCCTCCTGGGTGATCCGGTACGAAACCTTATCAGTGGCAGGCATGATAGCGAACAAGAATAACATACTCAGAGCATCATCTAAATCACCCAATGCATCCACAAAAGTAGGATAACGCTCCTTAATGATGTGATCAAGGGTGTATCGAGGGCGATTGGTGTCTAGCCGCTGAGCGTCAGTCAGATCGCCACGACCCAGTGCCTTGGAAAGCTTCTTGGCAAAGATTTTGTGTTCACGGAATTTAGCAAGAAGCGGCTCATGCTGCAAATACTGAATGTCCTTGCGATAATAGGCCGTAATGGGCTTGGTCGATCCCTTGGTCAACTTCTTCTTGGCTTTGCCCGACACATCACGCGGGTAAACACCTTTCAAAATACACAAGCGACGGAAATCACCGAGCGAGACTTGCAAGGCCCGCACGGCTTGTGTCCGCGAGAGGAATCCACCTCTCTTTTCCTTCTTGGTATTAGTTTTAACCATGAGTCTGAAAATTTCCAGCTGACAAATAATTTTTTTATGTACGCTAAAAAAAAAGGCCTGTCAGCTAGTATTGAACTGAGATTGTGGGTCTACGTTGGTCAAAGAATTTAAATAAGTTGTGTCCGTGAGGCGAGCCAAGTTTATCTATAAACTCAATTCCAAGGGCGGTAGTAGTAATTTTATTCAATATCATTTATGGTGTAGTCAATTAATCTTGGAATTTATTCTCTCAGGAAGACCCTAGCCTAAGTCAGTAGCCATTGCCTCGGACTGGGTAAAGTCGCGGGCATTTTTCGAATGTGAAATAGTTAACATTTCTGGAAACCGGATTTGCTTGAAGTACTGTCCTCTCTGATCCTAGACACAGAGTCACTAACAGACGATATGTGACTTAGCGGCAATCGGATAGATGCAATTTATGCATATAGAGCTTCACTCTAGCGAATGCTATCTACGTTGATGACAACCTCGCCATCTGCACGGACAACTGTCTATGCTCACTGGTCACTTATTTTGAAAACAAAGAAGAAAACCCAGTCTCCAATGAGAACTTTGAGAAACAGGTTCTCTGCTAATGAATTGTTTAATGGGCCAGAACAACTGTAGCGGCGCAAATGTAGCGAGCAAGGAATGACCTAAGCCCAGGAAAACTCAGCGATCAACTCGCCAAACCACTCCAGAGGAAACAGTGGGAGAACTTGAGTACCCCATTTCAGCCTTAAATTTCCTCTGTGAATATCCTGCAAAACTAGTGACGGCGACAGGCCAGAATCATGTTTCGGGAGATTCCGGTGGGGTGCTTAGTTGCATGTATGATTAGATTATGGGCTATTATCTCCTGCACGCCTACAGTTCGTGCCATATGCCCACATATACGGCTCGCCGTTAACATTGTCTGGTGATCATATTTCTTATCTCAAAACTAATCTAGAGCCCGGGACTTTCTCGTATCTGTACTGTCGATCGGAACTTACCGGCGCTCCGACCGGTGACTTCTAAATTGTGCAATCTCGTTCAGGACAACAGCCCGGTTTAGGGTCATGCTGCGCCCAGGCTGAAATGGAAATGTAGAAGTTTCAAGGTTCATAGCGGGAAGAGGGATAGGATACTTTGGAACTCCACAATCGCGACGAATGCCTAATTGAGTACATTCTTAATTGAAAATCCCAGCCTTCCCATCCATCAGATCTTGTCTTGCGAAAAGAAGACCGCTAAATAGGGTAGGGTTCTCGATGCAAGGGTTCTTGGGAATCTATAAGGTTGTGCAAGGAACGCCATTGCATTTTGCAAAGTGTCTGGTATGGAGGTCCACGCACTCCGTAATGAGAAGGACTTTGGAGGTATCAACGGGACTTTTTATGCAAATGATCTCAGCGATGTGCCTAAGTCAATTGCTAATGATTCCCAGTTTTCTCGGGATTCTCAGGGTTCTGACCATATCGAGCGGGTTGAATCGCGCTCTAGTCATCATAGTGTCATTGTGGACGAGCCACCAGATGGTGGCCTCACCGCCTGGCTCCAGGTACTGGCAGCATTCATGTGTAACTGGAACTCATGGGGTGTCGTGACCTCTTTTGGTGAGTTCCAGGAGTACTATAGTCACAATTTGCTGAAGCATGAATCTGCATTTCGAATATCCTGGATTGGATGTCTAACAGTAACTCTAACATTTATGGGTAGCATCTTTTTCGGAGCTTTAGCAGACGCAGGGTATCAACAACCGTTGCTCATTGCCGCTGTATTAACGCAGTGTTTTGCGCTCATGATGCTATCGCTATGTGATTCATACTGGCAAGTAATTCTTTGCCAAGGTCTTCTATATGGTATTGGAGCTTCCATTTCATTTTTATGTGGGATGGGGACCGTTCCTCCGTGGTTTTCCAAAAAGCGCACACTCGCGATGGGGTGCGCCGTTGTGGGATCCTCCATCGGGGGTACAGTATATTCTGCCGCAATTCACAAAATGCTTCCTGAGATTGGTTTTGGCTGGACACTCAGAGTTTTGGGGTTCATTGTTCTTGGTACTGGGCTCGTTCCGCCTATTGTGATTAAACCTAGGCTTCCTCCACGGAAAAGGGGAGCCATTGTGGCATTAGAGTGCCTGAAGGAGCCTGATTTTATGATGTTCTGCTTGGGTTCATTCCTTTCATTCTCAGGCTTTTATCAATTCTACTTCTACTACCAGTCTTGGGGATCCCATGTCGATCCTGCATCCACGGTGCTTTCATACTTGACGGCCATCATGAACGCGTGCTCAATTGTAGGACGCCTTGCACCCTCAATATTGGTGCCAAAATTGGGAGCCTTTAATTCTGTTGTATTAACGGATATTTTATCGGCAGCCCTCAGTTTCGGTTGGATGGGTGCTACTTCGCGAGGAAGTGTCTTAGCAGTGGGTACCATTTATGCCATGGTCAGCGGCCCCACTGTGGTGATGCCCCCAATTATTGTTACTATGCTCACCAAAAATTTGAGCCGACTTGGTATTCGCATGAGCTTCTCGTTTGTAATTATTGGCAGCGGTTGTTTAGT
Organism: Wickerhamiella siamensis; assembly: GCA_030571815.1. Lineage (NCBI taxonomy): Eukaryota > Fungi > Ascomycota > Dipodascomycetes > Dipodascales > Trichomonascaceae > Wickerhamiella > Wickerhamiella siamensis. The sequence continues at coordinate 118,069 of JAJLYV010000010.1, forward strand.
CGGTGCTCCATTCACAGGCATGCTAGTTCGCAGCTACGGGTGGGTTTATGGTCAGCTCTTCTGTGCACTCACTTGGATTCTAGGTGCTATTTGCCTCATTATTAGTCGCCAACTTCACGTCAGAGGTAAAGTTTTCGTGGTGGCTTAAACTGGCCGTAAGTATCTCCTCAATGTAGCACTTGTTTCTTCAGGGATATACACAGCCGAATCTGAGTAATAACCTGCACTTTTGTACGCTTGTTACGTGGAGTTTGTAGTCAGATGTCTTAGTATATTCAGTTTTAAGATCTAGTGACCTACCCGTATACGAATCCAAAGAGAAAAAAAAGGCGTTTATTTGTAAAGACCTGCATCTGCAGCAGCAAAGTAGCGGCTACCCTGGACCTTGAAGGAGTTCAACACGTCGTGGATCTCCTTGAGTTCGGAATCAGAGAGTTTAACAACCTTGCTATTCTCAACTTGACGAGCTGCCTTAGTTGAGCCGGGAATAGGGATGAGCTGCGGGTACTTGAACCCATCCACGGTTGAGTCACTCAGGGTAGTGATATAAGAGAGTGCAACCTGAGCCGGGGAGAGACCCTTGCGGTCTGCGATGGTCTTGACCAAATCGACCAGCTTTTTGTTGTGCTCATAGGTACCGTCCTGGAACCGGTCAAAGTTCTTACGCGGGTCACCCTCTGGCACGTCTTTGGGCTGCAAACCAGCCAGCAAACCCTTTCCAAGAGGCGAGTAGCACACACAAGGGATGTTGTGCTTGGCACAAAGTTCGAAGACACCGTTATCGACGGCCTCACGCGAGAACAAAGAGAACTCGATCTCAACAGCGGAGATAGGGGCACCAGTAGCCAGAGCGCGCTCAAGGGTCTTCGCAGAGATCTCAGACAAGCAAATTGACTTCATAGTACCATCCTTAACATACGGATCCAAACGTTCCAGGACAGTTTCAATTGGATCATCGGTAAGACGAGCCTGCGTATAGATGTCAAGGGTCTTGGGAAGAGTCTTACGAGCCTTGTACAGAGGTGCCAAGTACTTCGTGGTTGCGTCCAAACCGGCCTTAAGACCCGCAGCAGAAGTGTCAGCCTGCCAGTGGTCGTCAACGCCAGACTTCACGGAAACGACAACCTTGTCAGCGTACTCCGGGTAGGCCTCGAAGAATTTGCCAACTTTCTCGATATTCTCATGACGCTGAGGATTACCGTAAAACTCACCAGCGTTCACGAACAAAGGCTTCGAGTGAGCATCAATGGTTTGCTTCAGGGCAGCATTGAACTCTTCCTGAGTAAATTTCAGCTTAGGGTTCCAGGTGAAGCCCATAAGGCCGTACCCAACAGGAGCAACGTCAAGGTGTGTCATGATAGTAGTTAGATTAGAGAAACATCCCCTCCCGAGCGGCGTGACTTTATATAATAGGTTGTGGCGAGTTGCATGGTGATCTGCATCGATTCAGACATGCGTGTTCGTTTAGTGGTTGCTGCGGTAACTTGCTGAAAATCTGTACCCATACCCATCAGTCTCAAGCAGCCTTGCGCAAACCCCTCCTTCGTGGATGAGTTTTTATAGATGTCCCGAACAAGTATTCTTTCGATAACACTGGGAACTCTTTTAATTATCAGCTAGGCTCTAGTAGTCATTATACCGTAGTGTTGCTAGATCATTTACCTATCATAGCGCTTAATCTTCTGATATACTCGGCAGCAGGCTACTGTCGTAGGGTGAGGGCATGCTTCAAGTACACGTTCTTATGAAAAGATAGTTAGTTATTGATAGCAGAGCTTTCCTTTGGCCGATGACAAATTAGCGCAGTTTGAAAAATGCAAATATGAAGCGTGCGCAATGAGCTAAACTCGCCACACTTTAAAGGTATAATGCCTCAAAATTGAGGGGTCTCGGTGAAATGGCCGATTGTAACCCCAACCCGTATGCAAATGTTGAGCTAACGGGCGTGCATCTAACCATAAGTACGCATATTAGGATTATAAAGTTTTCGTCACTAGGGTGGTTTTCACCTTTTCAGGCTCAATTTCATGAGCCTGCCTCTTGAAAAGTGATAAAATTCCGGCAGATAGATTCCAATAGTACGTTTGCGAGGAGGAAGAAGCCTCGACTGCGTTGCCATCATCCACGAACCCAACAGCCGTCAGTCCCGGTTCGGGCGACTTGAGGTCGACCCGTGTTGCTTTGCGAAGATCAAAAACTACACCAAAAAGCTGCGGAAGATCAGCAACTGTGAGAACGCGCTGCTTTTTGCGGTTGAACAGAACATGGTGTGGATACCTCCAATATAGAGTAGCCAACAAATCTCGAGCAACTTTGCCAGCAGAAATACAATGTGAAATGGTGGATATAAGCATAACCAAATTATCGCCCTCAAGTTTTACAACGTCATAGTCGAGAATCACACTTATGCAGTAAAGTACACTTGGGATCGCCTCAGGTTTTTGGGCAGCAGCAGCCATAACGTCATTGAATATACTCATATCAGCTCTCGCGACTGTGGAGATAAATGTTTCAGCAGTACACGTTTCCTTTGTATCTTCAATTGCTTTGAAAGGGAACGGGCACAGGTCTAAATCTGGATGTTTCGTGAGCAGCTGGAGTGCCAGAAGCTTGTCGTTCCGCGTGCCATCTAGAAGTCCATTGATCTGTTTACGAAGCCAATTTCCAACGGGAACTAGAGGGTAAACAGAGTTGAGAAGCACTAATGCCCGAGTTCCGGCGGAATCCTCAAGTTCTTGAAGCCGGTTCGGACTCCACATTGCAGTTAAGATGCTGGAAGCGAGTCGTCCCATTGTGGCATCAATTGAACATACATGTACGACGAAATCCTCATAGTGGCCAATTGACGTCGTTTCACGCAGAGCAATCACACAATCTGCCAGGCTGGCTCCTTGGTATGCTCGCAGAGTATAGATTAACGGAGCGCTCCACAATGTCGGGGTCATGGGAATAATTGCAATCGTTATACCCTTACCAAGAGGATAGACTACGCCAAAATCCTCTCTACTGGTATCCAAAGGTGCGCTTGCGACTGGACGCCAGGTCCTGAATGATTTAGGGATTTGCGGCTCAGGCTGCCCGCCTGTGATTGTCATGCCTGTGTCCAAGTCCCATTCCTGGTGGCTTAGCGAATCTGCCACTCTTAAATGGTTGTCTTGTGTATATGCAAATTTAACTTCACGTCCAATAGGGATAATGTGAAACTTTTCAGGCGATTTGACGTTGACAGTTCCAACGGTATCGTTGGACCAGGCCACGATCCAGTCTTTGCAACAAATGATTCCCACGATTGCTGAATTGAGCAAGTAAATATTCGTTTCAAGTTTCCATTGAGACGCATCGATAATTGTAAGATTTCCATTTTCGAGTCCAGCATATGCCTTATCGTTTTCAACATGCAAAAACGATACGGCCGCCGGCATATTGAAAACAGTTTCTTCGTCCTTGATTCGCTTGATAGTCTTCCCATTGCTCATAAATTCACCACTAACACACCAAGATTCTGAGGTGATTTTTGTAAAGGTTGAAGGGCCCTGCCATTGACCAGAGCTTGCATCCAGCACGTAGAACTGTAAATCGTGGAGAAACGCGCACCGGCCATTTTGCAGAAAAGCTACGCCCACTAACGTGCATTGTGGCCAGACCGGCTCGATAACTTGCACGTTGTTGCTCTCAATTAATACAATTTTTTCGTCATCGCAAACTATCAAGACTCCTTCGGCATCAGGGACGCAGTAGTTGAACGGACTTACTGCGACCGATTCAAACTGTGAGGTCAACTTGCTTCCCTCTCTTTCGTACAGTGTCCACGTGTGGCGTCGAATAATGACCCATTGGCCGTTGGGTAGGACAGAAGCACCCACAACAGGCTCGTCAACTCCACCGTCGTCCTGTTTTGTTGGCAACATGAACCCTCGGCTTAGCTCCCAAGATTCCTCGTCGAGTAAGTCAATTTGACCATTGGAATAAATAATTGAAATGCCTTCGTACTTTGTGACGTGAACGGGCACTGCTGGAAGCGCTATCGCACGCTCAATTTCAAGTGTTTTGCGCTGAACAGCTACGAGCTGAGGTTCATCGCCAACAAGCAGAATGCTCGACTCAATGACAAGGCAGTCTCGAAGCTCAAAATCTAGCTCCACACAAACTTTGAGATGACCGGTATGGATGCAGTATTTGGCAAATAACCCCGAGCAGAAGCCTACTAGCAGTGAGTCGCGCACAATTCGTAAAAAGGAAACAGATTGGTGTGGGCTCAGGATTGTGCACTGAGGCTTCAAGTTGTGGAAAATACTAATAGAACCATCATTATGGGCAACCGCAAGGTACTTTTGGCGAGAACTGGCTATTAATTTTGCCCGAGGAACTCCGGAACTCGGGAAAGCCAGAGCGGACTGCATAATGCGCGATGTGGAATCTGATTACTCAAATCATGTCTACTGAGAATATCTATTTTCCGATGAAACCTCTTTGTCAGTTCGCATCTAGTTAATAAATTTGATCTATGATAATTAGATACAATTCAGCACCAGGGCTTTATTCGAGACGAGTATTGTCCCACGGAGAATTAAGCAGTTCTCATCCACAGCAACGTTGCTCTCGCGGGGTGATTTAGCTAGCGTGAGTCTCACTTGATTCAGTTACTCCAAACGTCAGTTATCATCCATAATGCATTAAGCTTATTCAAACACCTATGGACTGGTCTTTACTGGTTTTCTTGTTCTGAACAGAAAAAATTGCAATATTTAACCCTCGTAGCAGTTTCAGTTCATGCCTGAAAAAATGCCGAATTTCTGCGAACCTTGGCGGTTTGACCGAGTGGTTAAGGTGGTTCCCTGCTAAGGAATTGGGCTTTGCCCGCGCAGGTTCGAATCCTGCAGCCGTCGCCATGTTTTTTTTTTCTTGGCCACAATTGATTTTGACATTGTTTTTAGTTCCTACTCTTTAGTCCTGTAAAGTTAAATACAAGTTCTGAGTCTAGCGCGAACCTAACAACTAAGATTTCGCACTGACGAAGATGACATCATGCCTTGGCTTTTAAAGGCCGAACCGGACTCGCGATTTGTTAAAGGAGTAGACGTCAAATATACAATTGACGACCTTGAAGAAGAGCAAGTTGGGCATTGGGAAGGAATTCGAAACCATGAAGCGCGAAAAAACTTGTTGGCAATGAAGAAAGGTGATAGGGCGTTCTTCTATCGTTCAAATTGCAAACAACCGGGTATTGTAGGCACAATGACTATTGACAAGGAAGCCTACGAAGACCATTTTGCCAAAGATCCCAAACACCCGTATTATGATGCCAAAAAAACGGGCAAATGGGTTATGGTTGATGTAAAGTATGAATCGCATCTTGGCCCAATACTGTTGTCTGAACTTCGTGAAAATAAGAAACTCAAGGATATGGCATTATTAAAACGGTCTCGTCTTTCTGTTACTCCTGTCACTGATGCGGAATTTGATGAAATATTGGCCATGGCGGGAGTTTTACCGAGTAAAGCTGAGCCAACCGCTGAGCCAACCTCCGAGCCAACTAAAACTGAGCCAACCACTGAGCCAACCACTGAGCCAACCACTGAGCCAACCACTGAGCCAACCACTGAGCCAACCACTGAGCCAGAAAACTAAGCCAGAAAACTGAAACCCACTAAATAAATTTAAACCTAATTTCTTTCAACTAGTTCAGACGGAGCACGAGCCCCCCATTCAGACCAAGAGCCGTCATATACTAAAGCTGGGGAATCAATAAAAGGGTCAATGGCATCTTTAATCACACAGGCAGTGACTCCTGATCCACACATAACAATTACAGGCTTGCCATCAAGAATTTCAAGTTCATTCAGTTTTTGTTTGATTTCCGAGTCCGTCTTGAACGCTGCAACGCCTTGGTTCACAACTTCACTAAACGGTAGCGATTTGGCACCTGGAACGTGTCCAGAGGCTAGACCTGGCCGTGGTTCAGGAACTTCACCTGTAAATCGCCCATTGGGGCGAGCATCAAGAATGTGGAAAGTGTTGGGTTGTGTCTCCACAATTTGCTTCAAATCATCGTACGACAACCAACGCTGAGGTTCTCCAGGAAGTGAATACTCTACTGCCTCAAACTTTTCTGGTTCTCCAGACTCAATTGGACCGCCAAGCCGCTTATATTCGGCAAAATTGTCAAGAAGCACAGCATGGGGATGGCCGAAAATCTCAAACATCCAGCGAACACGAGGAGATGAAAACACGGATTGTTTGTCGTAAACCACAACGTAGTCGCTCGGTCTAATTCCCATTTCGCCAATTGCCTTCTCAAATTGCTTTTTGGATGGCATCATATGTGGATAAGGCGACTCAGACTTGACACCGTCGAGATCGAAAAAGCGGGCATGGGGCAAGCGCTCGGCTACGTATTCTGCCTTGGCATCCCGCGGTGAGTCTGGCATAAACCATGTAGCATCGATTGCAATAAATGGCTTTGTGCGAGCCAGTAAATCTTTAGCAGTGATAATCCGGCGAGCTAGCATTTTGAGCGATTTGGCAGACTTGGGATGTTTACGAAGCAAAGAAAAGCGGTAATCTATAAATATATAAAAATAAAGACGGTTCATCGATAGGCGATGATGCTAGCACGTTTAGATGTTTCTGTGAGCTGTGGTCTCGCTTCGGTTTCTCCGGAGCTCGATTTTGACACTGCAGTAGCGCATGTTCCTCCCGAGGCGTTCGAAATGACGCGGGTGAGAGACGGCGAATGAGCATCTGGCGTAACAACTTCGTTAGCTCCTTCACTAGCAATTCCGCTGTCAGTGGTGACTGCATTATCGGTGTCTTGGCCGTTGAACTCGTCGCTGGCATGGGCGCCAGATTCGCCGTTGGGCTGCCTATCGGATTGGTCGCCCGGTTGGTCGCTAGCACTCTGAAACGTAGTTGTATTTTGAGCTCGGCGCTCCTTCCGCTCAATTGGCGATCCAACTGCCAAACACAAAAATCTGAAAAAACGCTCACCATATTCGAAAGCTGGCACAGCCGAAAGCTCGCTCCGACGATGAACAAGCGACTTGCAGAACGTCTCGACTCGCTTCTTGAACGAATATGCAGTGAGAAAATCGATAATACCCATATAATAAATGATGTCGCGCGGGTTGTTGCCTGGATCAGTGGATTGGAAGCCGCCTGAGTCGCGGTAGAACAAGTAACCGGCCCTGAACTGCTCATCAAACGAAAAGTCTGTCAGTGCAGTCGGATTGGCGTCCTGAAGCTGCCGTTGTAGCCGTGCAAACTCAGTTTGTTCTTGATGTGGACGTCGGCCCCTCCGACCATCAGCAGACGGCATTTCATCGGTATCGGGACCGAACTGCTTGAACCTGGTTAGCGCGTTGAGAGCAGAATTGCCTTTTGACTTGTCGTGTATACCAATAAGTAGTGAATAGTCCATGACGTTTGCACGCTGGAGCATCTGCACGTCGAGCTCGAGCTGTCGCATGAACTGCTCGCGTTTTGCGGGGCCAAGCACAATGCGCTCGTGATTCTGGAGCCAGTCCAAATCTTTCAAAACAACCATTGGCTTTCCATCTTCAGCATTATACATGCGGCCCAACGTGGACCCTTTGAGATCATAGCGGCGGTGAATCTCGTGGAGGGCGGGGAACACATTGTTCATAACGACAAAGTGAATTTTACGTCCAAACGGCAGTCTCACGCGGTGAAGGCCGTAGAACTGTGATATCAATGTGTTGGGGTTGTCCCGCACATGCTGGTAATACAATTTAAGAATTTGGCGCAGCCGCTTGTGTTCCGAGTGCCGGATCGTTTTGATGATGAACCGGTAGTCCCGCGAGTAGTAGAAGAATGAACCAGATTTGCCGGGTGACCCCAGCTCGCTCACAATGTATTTTGCGGTCATCGCCATTAAATAGTCTGCCGGGTCCAGCCCAAACAGATCCCGCAAATGGCGAAAGACCCACGGTGCATAATCCTTGAACCGGAACATGTATTTTGTCGATGGTGTTTCAGACTGGCCAGACATATCGAACGAAATTTCCGTCGTTGTTGTGAAGTCTGATTCAATCAGGTCTCGCTGGATCTTGGCGTTGCACCGCGACACAGCGTACCGAATACCCGTAAGCATGTTGTACGCAGTCACGAAGTTCTCGTGGCCCTCAGAAACTCGGGTGCCAACCAAAACATCGTCGAGAGTTGAGTTTCGCTTGTGTGCGGCTAGAGCCGCTCGGGCTGCTGATTCCGCCCTAGGGTCGGCTTTGTCGGCTTTGTCGGTCTTGTCGGCTTTGCCGCCTGATTTGCCTTCAGGCTTGGCACTCGCTGCTGGGCTGACTGGCCTAGTCTCGCCGGAAGCCGCAGCGGCAGCAGCCGCTCTAGCAGCCTGTGCGTCCGCCGTTGTCAGCGTGGGCGGGCCCGACTCTAAGCTAGCAGAACTGGGGCTCCTAATTGAGGGCGTCTGGGATGCTAGCCGCGGGCCAGGTGTGGACAATTCAGAAACCGATGTCATAAGGTCTAGAGGTTCAGGTACAGTACCGCTGCTAGTTTTGTGGTATGGTGAGTCCATATCTTCGGAAACACAGGGAGGCGACGTCGATGGGGTGGTGATCGACTGATCAGAGTGCGCACTGGACGTATCGTTGTCCGGGAGAGCGCCCAGCCCCAAATGCGACGGAATGATGCCCTCTGGCGAGGGCCTGGTTTGTAGCATTGGCACTTGTGGCGTTTTCTTTTCTTTGGATCCGGTTGAGGATAAGAGTTTTGGTTTAGAGTCCGAAACGGAAGCAAACGGGGCAAATGCAGCAATGCGGGTAAAGCCGGATTGGTGGTGTGTATTGAATCAGAAGACACGGCTCTGTTCAAACAATCTGCAGATAGCGATTCCAAATGGATGCTAGCTTTTATTCGCCGATAGTAGTATGCTTCTTTTTTTGACCCAAGTGAAGAATGGGAATGGGAAAGGCCGGCTGCTTTGATGACTACAGTATGTTTTCTTGCTTACTTATGGCTAAGGGGTGCAACCAGAACAGCCTAGCTGGGGCGTATTGATAACATCCCAGCTGCACCCACAAATGTGCATTACGTCGTGCGGCGGAGTAAGGCGCTCCCCATTAAATGTTAGAGAATCGCCGTAGACATACCGGAGCGCCGGAGCACCCGGGCCACTACATGAATGTGCATATACAAGGCTTGCCATAAAATTGTCTATTAATTCTTCCATCTACAGCCCGCTGATAGATGACGTGCTGTCAATAACTACAAACTCGTTCCCTGCAACTGCGATCACTAATTGCACGCCAGGGACCCGCGGATGAGCCATTGATAGCCGGATTTGGCCCTCAATCGTACCTACAAGTCGGATATCTTTGCCAGTTATCACTTGAACCAGTGGAGCTTTGACGCCTGTGCCTGCTTCGAGTTTCCGTACTTCGACTAATTCAGACGACACTGCAACGAGATAAGGTGCCTGGTAGGCGACCGCCTGAGCCACACAGACAAAAGGAGTCATAGGTGTGTTTGCTACCAATTCACCACTAGGGTTGATAATGAGACATCCTAATTCATAGCACCCCACTAAAGCGTTTGCGGCAATGCGGTACATCGAGAGCGGCTTGCCCATCCTACCAGCCCCAGGCGGGAAACGCTTGGGGAACTTTGTTTCTAGGTCAACAAACTGGAATCCTTGGCTGCTGTGATGTACAATTAGTGAGTAGTGGAATGGAGTTACAGCCAGGGCCTCGCCAGATATTGACACGCGGTCAACTTCTCTGAAACTGCCCACGCAGGGCACAGGATTGGCCCCACCACTGGTCCGACTGGAGCTGCGCACGGGTTCCACAATTTTAACAATGGATGACGATGTTATATCCTGCTGGATATAAATAACCACCAGTCTGTCTTTAAGATATGCAATGCTGAACCCGGTCACTTTGCGTTTGCGACTCAGCCGCCGGCCAATTGGCCGTTTTCCAGTCGGGCTTTTCGGTTTCACGGCCATAACCGCCGACAAGTCGTACCACAGCAATGCTTTGTCCGCTAGTACAAGGAGCAAATTCATTTCTTCGACTACCCGCATGCTTTCAACATGCCGCAGGTCTAAACAGCGCGTCCAGTTTGAACTAGGTCCTGAACCTCGGTACACTCCGAAATCGAGTCCGGCCAAGAAAAAGTCTCCAACTGCTTCCACAGTATTTACTCGCAGTTTCGCTACAGCCAACGATGGGCCTGTATCTCCAATACAGCGATGCACAACTGTGTTAGGAGTCGGCACAGGCAGTTTCGGTGCAGAGCCATCTGGATAACCAAATTGGTCCGACAGTAGTTGGAGTCTAAACGGTTCCGAGTTACGGGCAAATGCAGACGCTGAATGTGCCCGCTTTGCCTCAATAATTGCATCACACCACCGGCTTCTCTCAATAGCGGTATTGGCGTACAGTAAATAGCTGCCACCAGACCGACCTAAATGAGTGATTTGCAGCGGATACAATACATCTTTCGGTTGCTCCACAACTGTAACCTGGCCGTCTGCCGCAGTCGCTTTTGCCACGGGGGCACCACGAGTAAGCGTTAGTTTTGAGCCAAACTTAACTTCACCGTCCAGATCCGCCGACTCAAGCACTAGTAAATCCATAGGAATAGGTGCCTTTGTAACGTAAAAGGCCTGTCCGTTTTGTCCCTCACGTGTCTTTGACAGAACTAAGAAATTATCGAGCAGGAGCACATGAGAAGTCACCCAGTCAACCTTATAAGCGCCTCGGCGTAGTAACTCTCCACTTTTGATTAGCTTGCGTCTCTTGTCGCCAAGTTTAAGATCAGCGGTCACCTCTGCCGATTTGAACACAATATGGGCTCGTAAATTGTCAACATCGATTGCTCGCTGAGCAGTAGCAATTCTAGAGTCACAGGCAGCGGCTAGTTCACTGACAGCTTCCTGGCCTTGAACTAAAATCCCGTATTCTGCTGCGGACTGAGGAGTGTATTTAAGAATTGCGCCAAGCAGAAGTTTGTAACGGGCTAGTCGAGGTAGAATTCTGGAAAAGTAGAACGAATGTGGCACGCCAACCAACCTAGGATCACGACCCCGCTCGGCCATCCAAGCACGCAAAGCCGGACTCGAAGCCATTTCAGCTCGTAACAGGCGATCACTAGCCAGATAATCGGAAGCATACGCGACATACGCATCGTGGGCATCAGCGACCCATTGCACGACCAAATCACCTATTCCACTCACGTACGGTCCTTGCTGGCGCTGGCGAGTTTGCAGCCTAGCGGCTAGAGTGCTGTTTGTAGCGAGCACGGCACGAACTCGAGCAAAAACTTGCTTGCAGAACACTGCCTGGTCGGCCATTACCGAGGGCTCTGATTCTAGAGTGCCATAAACGTCAAGGTAGACAGTAAGGTCTCTAATATAGGCAAGTTCGGTCATGATAAGTTCGTGGATGGCATACTGGAGTTTCACGGTTTGGATATCCACCTCGTCGGGCTTTATACTCCAGAATGCAGCCCAATCCATTTCAAGTTCATTACGAGAGCGTGAAAAGGATGGCTTTGACCGCTCCAACCCGTCTTGTTCGAGAGGTCGTTCACGAATACACCGTGGTGCATAACATCCTTTACCAGATCGCGGCGCATAGCAGCCGTCACCGCACAGAGCAACCAGCACTCCAGACGGCCAGGTTCCATGGTTGATTTGCAATAGTTTTTCGGGGCCTTCAGTGCAGAAATTCTGTTGAGTCAGTGACTGCACAGCCTGGCGAGCCAATGCGTCGGCGACGACCCAATTTAAGGCTGGGCAACGATACACTACGAGCTTCGCGATGGCAGCCGTAATACCTTGCATGTCAAATTCAGCCTCGACTGAAGAGACAAGTTCGTCGATCCAGCGGGCGACTCCAGAAAGAGCCCAGGCGTCAGGACATTTGTCCAGATCAGCCACTGTAAGTTGCTCGGCATCGAATTTGGGCCTAATCGCACCCATTGGCGGTAGTTGAGGCAGATCCAACGGTACAGAGATTGCTCCAGATTGGTGGACATGTAAACCAGGCAAATCAGGTAGAGAGCGCGTCGGCGAAGGCACGAGCTCGTCTGGGAGATCGCTCAACGACAGCCCAGACTTCCAACTGTCTAATGCCGGGAACCGCAAAGGCGATACTGGCTCCTCTTCGCTCCATAGGGATATTTGATCGGGATCTGGGAAAGATAATCGGCTAGAGCGCGTCGTTTCTGGAGACATCTCCGCCTGCTCCATTTTGTCAGGTGAAGGCATGCGTTCAAATCCACCACCGGCTACTCCTGTGACCATTGGGTACGGAACTGTGATAGGATTCATAGCTGTTACTTCAGAAACTGATGGTGCGTAGCTCGAGGTAGATGGAAACCGGCCCAAGTCGCCAACGGGTTTGCGACGAGGCGGAGCACGACGAGGCACAGGCCGTGGGCCGGCCGGAGCAGATGTTCGTCTATCAGGTTTGCTGGGTAATGGCGGACCAGACTTCAAATACCATTCTTGTGGTGGTTTTGCTGGAAGAGGTGGTGGTCGATTGTGTCCCGAATAATCCATTCGGAGTAAACAAGCAGCGCTGGGAGGCACTGATTCAGATGACTAGATTTTTTGGGAATCAGAGCTCACCAAAGTTGACTGGAGCCAAAAGTCTGGAGCCAAAAAATCTGAAAACTCGAAGTCTGGAGCTCAAATTTTACAGGTCGAGCTCTGCAAGATTAAACCCCTGTTGCTTTTGAATCACAGATTTTGAAACGTGTCTTGGACGTGCCTTGGACGTGCTATAAAAATACTCTCGCGAGTTAATCAGCCATGGTGACCATCGACCAGCTCGTGGACATTATTGCCCAAACGGTGTTTTCCGTTAAGGGGGCAGTCGGGCTGGCATTGGCAACAATTATGAACAAAGACTTTCGGGGTGGACAGACCATTTTGTTCTCATGGCTGGCGTTTGTTGTGATTGTGCGAATTGTCAATTGGTTTGATTTAAGGATGTCTACTCCTCGGAATTGGACCCCGCCGGTTAAAGATGATATTGTTGTTGTTACTGGAGCTTCCAGTGGACTTGGACTACTTATAGCTGGAATTTTAAGTGAGCGAGGTATCAAAGTTGTTGCTGTGGACTGTAAAGAGCTGCCTATTGGAATTGCTCATGCTGTGCCATACACTGTGGATATCTCTGATCGAGAAGCAGTTGATACAATGGCTGCTAAAGTGCTCGAAATGGGTGTTCCAAAGGCCATTATTCAATGTGCTGGTGTAGTGACAGGTGGACGTCTCGAGACTATAGATCCAAGTGCTATTGAGCAAATGCTCCGCGTAAACTATTTGGGCAATCTCTGGGTAGCAAAAGCGTTCTTGCCCGCACTACAAACCCGCACCGATGGTAGTATGCTAATAGGAATTGCATCTAGTACGGCATTGGCGCCACCGGTGGGCGCTGGAGTGTATGCTGGTACCAAAGCGGCACTGCGAGCTACTTACGAGTCCCTGCGGTATGAAACATTGGGTACAAATGTCCGGTCCCTTATTATAACGCCTGGTCAGCTCGATACAGCAATGTTCAGTAATGTCCAAACCCCAGCACCAAAATTGGCGCCAGTTATCCGTGGTGTCGATTTAGCAGTTAAAATTATCGACGCGCTGTGGGCTGGTCGCACTGGGGAAATTCGGCTGCCTATTTATGCCCGATTACTACCACTTACTGCGATTCTTCCGCAATTTGTAGTCGATTTTATGCGGAATTATGTCGGTATCGACCGCGCGATGGGAGTTTAATTAAATACTTTACGATCTCAATCGGCCTTCACTTTAACGAGCTCAGCAATAAGCGGCTGGAGTTTCGATTGGGCTACATGGCCGTTGAAATCGACAAGTTCCTGGAACGGAACGGTTTTTGAAAGCGAGCCTTGCGGGGTTTCGCAGTACACGACGTAGGTTCCCATATGCTTTGGTGCGTCAGTGCGAACGTAGATGACTTCGCCCGATTTCGAGCCAATGTAGGTAGCACGGCGCTCAACCAAACGGAACCAGAGATACGCGGCAGACAAACAGCCAAAATAGACCACCACACAGGTGGCAATTACGTTAAACGCCGAGTCAAATCCCCGCTTTTTTTCGATCCAGAACGTGAGCGCAGCAGCAGCCACAGCTGTGTAGCTTAGCCCCAGCCGAATAAACTCATACATATAATTCTGAGAGAAGCCCAGATTGTCCATAGTCCAAGGCAGGGCGTCGTCGACAGCCGCCTTAAGGTCTGGCGTCGAGTATAAGTTGAACATGTCAGCCAAGTTTAGATCAGCAGGGTGGTTTCTTAAGAGGGTCTGCCTCACAAGCAATTTTCGCATCCGTGAAATTTTAAAGTCTGCCCTGCCCTCATGGCACCACGAAAGTACGTGTCTATCACTGAGCTTTTAGACGACTTCTCGCTGGACGAGAGTATCCCAGTGGGCGGCAATGCCCCCGATCGGGCCCAGCGGCCCCGGGGGCGTGCTCGGGCAAATAAACGGCTTCCGGCCCGTTCTGGACGTCGTGTTTTATCTTCTCAGCAGTATGTCAACATTTCGTGTCGTTTTGTCGTTTTGTCGGGCACGCCGCTGCCCTCTCCGGACGAAATTATCGACCCAAACGCCATTCTGCGAACAGTGGCCGAGCCCACGGGCTGCCCCATTTGTCTAGAGACGGCAACAGTGCCACGAATGTTATCTTGTGGTCACATTATGTGTTTGCCATGCTTTTTCCGGTTTCTGAAATATGCTGAAGATCGAGTGTGCCCAGTTTGCAGTGAGCCAGTTCCCCGTAGGGTGACCAGTGTGAGTTTCCTGCCCCAAACTGCTCTCGATTTGCCGACGCCTGGTCGTCCAGTGACTTTGCAGCTCATGAGTCGGGGCTATACTGGGTTTCCGAGTCCTGTACATGACTCTGACGAGGCTGGTGATGCTGGGGTCCGACACGAACTAAAGTATGCTCGGATAGCGGTTGGAAACGAAGAATATTGCCGCAGCGAGTCTGCTCGTGAAGTGAGGGATCTTCAAACGGTCAAATTGCTCAATTCGGAGCTTTGTGGCGATGACGAGGGATTTGCAGAGGCGCTGGACGCCTGCAGAGCTGATATCGCTGCCGCCCACGCAGTTTGCAGCGCTCGGCCGCCTTCACGCGGGCTTCAGGATGCCGATCGGCCTCTTTTGCCTTTGGAAGTGGCTCAACCGGCATACTTTTACTATCAAACAGCCTTTGAGTCGCCAACAACGTTTGTACTCGCCCCTCTGGATATCGCTGTTCTCAAAGCCAGCTTTGGGGACTATGCTGCTTTCCCACCAGTTTTAATGCCCAAAGTTGACAATGTGGTTTACAAAACTATTGATGAGGATGTGCGCAAACGCATGAAATTTCTGTCTCATATTCCAACTGATGCACCTATTGGCATGCTTGAATGTGACTGGCGGGGGATTTTACCAGAGCATGTTACACGAAAATACGGCAAACAATTAGCAGAGCGTCGTAAGCGAAGAAAAACACAGGACCGTCGTGATGATCAGCGCCGACAACGTGCCGAACTGGAATCGGACTCGCGAATGCGGGCCGAAGTCCTCGTAGACTCAGGGCCGGCACCTCAGGCCAATATCAACATGGCCGAATTGCCTACATTGGGAACTCGACCAAGTCCTGTGGTTCGTGAAGCAAAATGGGTTGATACTCAAGCGGAATATGACGAAATGATGGCCAACGCCGTGGTTACAAAACGGGGCCGACGCAAGATCATTCTATCATCAAACCACTAACTTATTCAATGACTTTTGACACAAGTGTCTACAGATTATTTACTCTGTTCCAGCCGCTCAATCCGCTCCACAAGCGAGTCGACGGTCGCTGCGAGTCGATGGACTAGTGCCTCGAGATCCTCGCTGGGCTTCTCAGCAGGCTTCTTACGAGCTTTGAGTTCCTCCAGCTTGGCTTTAGCTTTTGACGCTTTAGCCATAACATCAGAAGCCTCAGCGTCCAGGTCACTAATTGTTTTAGCTGCCCCTTCGCTGATTTTACCATTATCTTTGCCGTTGGCCTCGACTGCAGCTTTAGCCTTAGGTTCCGACTTGGACTCCTTGGACTCCTTAGACTCCTTAGGCTCCGACTTGGACTCCGACTTGGACTCCGACTTGGGCGTGACTATCTCTTCGGGCTCGTCGTCCCAAACACTCTGCTCTCGAGAAGCAACTGTGGACTTTTCAATGTCCTCCTCGTCCTCACCATTCTTTTCAAGGAACGACTTCACTTCTTTAGATTGGAACACTTCATAAGCATCCTGCTTCTGAGCTTTTTCAAGAGCAGGCACTTCGGCGTCTTTCTTAGGCTCAACCTTCTCGGGCTCAACCTTCTTGGGCTCGGTCTTCTTGGGCTCAGACTCTTTTTTGGGTTCCGATTCCTTCTTGGAATCCGACTCTTCGGACTCCTTCTTGGCCTCGGATTTGGTCGTCTTGGTCTCCGGCTCCTTAGCAGCCTTAGGATCAGCCTTTTTACCTTCATAAATGTCTTTCCAGTCGTTCACAAGAGGCCGGCACGTCTTGCCAGAAGCCCACTCGGCAGCACTCAATGCTGGAGTGTCCGACTGACACGTCTTGTAAATATCTGACAAAAAGCCTTCGATTTTACGTGGGACCCGGAATGGAACAGGCTCAATCTGAGTCTCCCACACTTTGTAAACACGAGCAACTTCGTGGTCGTGAATGTCCAAAGCCCGATCGGGAATGAACGCCAGGCCACGCTGAGGAGCTGTAGATTGGTACGCAAAAAGATCGTAAAGCTTGTCGTCAACCAACTCGTAGTAGACAATTGTACCATCACCACGACCGCCCAAGTACAGAATTGATGTACCGGCGTCAAAGAAAGGCATAATGATACCTGAACTCTGATCCAAGTTCTTGAAATCACCAATAGGGCCCTTTCCGATGTCCGTGGTGTCCCACACGGCAAGCTGGCGGTCGCTCAGTCGCGAAAATCCTGTGGTGGCAATCCGTGGCCGATCGCCGAGCCACACAATGCGAGTGGCTTTCGACCCGGCATGGCCAGTACCCTCAGACACAACCTTTTCGGCGCGTACGTCCCACACGCGGATCTTTTTGTCGCGACAGGTCGACGCGATTTGATTACCATCGAAACTCCACGTAAACGAAGTGATCACATCCGGGTGCTCGAGCGTGAACAGCACTTTACCCTCGGCAACGTCCCACACTTTAATAGTGTGGTCAAGCGAAGACGAGGCCAGAACATCATTAGCGAGCGGCGAGAACTGGACGTGGCCGACTTTTTTAGAATGTCCTTTCAAAAACTTTGTGGCCTGCACGTCTTCAACGCTGTCTAGATCCTCTGCCGGAGACATGGGGTCAAAGCCGGCCGGGACCGACCAAACGCCGATCGTGCCATCGTCAGACGCGGACACAACCATACTATCATCAAACGGATTCCAGTCTGTGTCGAGTACGGCGCCTTTGTGGCCACTGAAAAGCGGGAACCGATCTGGCAGCTTTCCCGGCTTGCCAACAGGCATAACCGCAAAGGCTCCTCCGCCCGACGCGTTCCAGCACAAGGAAATGTACTTGCCGTTGGACTTTGCAAGATTGCTGTCAAAAGCATTCTTGGTGAGTCTAATGTTGTCAAAACATTGGTCCTTTTTTACCGGCTGGCCGTAAACGTGGCGGTATTTGGATGCCCGCACCAAACTCATACTTAGGTTGGATACTTGAGGTTTTGGTATTACGTTTGTAAATCGTCTGTCATAACTCAGGTGCTTGGAGGTATTTGTTTATACATATCGCTTAGTCTTTGGTACTTTTCCGGGAAACTTTTGTTAATCTCAAATTTGACTAGCGGTTGCAGTTTACTATTTTATCTGAATTTATTTCATATTTCTTTTGCCTTTTTGGTAGTTTTCCATTGTTTATCTTATCTCCTACTTGGACTTTGACTAACCTTAGCTTTTAGTAATGTTGACAACCATTTCGCCCATCACCAACGCCGCGGTAATTGAAACTCCGGAGGCTACTTTAGAGACTGTCCAAAACTCAATTAGTGCTGCAGTAGCTGAACAGTCGAAATGGGCGCATTTGACGCTGGCAGAACGCAAATCAAAAGTCCAAGCCCTCCTAGACGTTTTGGAGTCGAACGCCGATAAACTAGGAGCCCAGATCACTGAGCAAATGGGGCGACCTATCCAGTATACGCCAGGCGAAGTCAAGACTGCCGTTCTTCGTGGCCGCACACTTTTGGGGTATGCTGATGAGGCATTGGCTCGACGAGACGTCGATTTGGATTCCCGCCCCTCGATAACAAAGTACCTCACCAAAGAGCCAATTGGTGTAGCCCTGATAATATTCCCTTGGAATTACCCGTATCTGTGCCTTGTCAATGGTCTTGTTCCGGCATTGCTGGCAGGAAATACCGTTCTTATCAAGCCGTCTCCTCAGACTCCTCAAGTAGCCGACGCCTTTGTGGATGCCGCTTCTAAGGTTGGGTTGTCTACTGGAGTTGTGCAGGCTCTACACACTGGTGACAATCAGCTAATTGAACGAATCATCCAGGATAGCAGAATTGGTGCTGTGGCATTTACGGGGTCGGTAGCTGGTGGGTTGGCCGTCCAAAAGGCCGCCGTGGGCCGCACGATTCCAGTGGCTTTGGAGCTTGGCGGAAACGACGCTGCATATATTCGCCCGGATGCAGATATTGCTGCAACGGCCGAGAACATTGCCGACGGTGCCCTCTTTAATTCAGGCCAATCTTGCTGCTCCATTGAGAGGGTCTATGTGCACTCCAAAGTCTATTCCGAGTTTGTGACTGCTATTGTCGATGTTGTAAAAGGGTATAAGGTTGGCGATCCGCGATCTGGAAATGTCCAACTCGGCCCAATGGTTTCAGTAGCGTCGGCAGAGCGAGTCAAGAAGGAAATTCTTGATGCTGTTGCTAGCGGAGCTAAAGCACATATTCCAGCTGGCCCGGAAATTGGTCCTGCCTACGTTTATCCTCAGGTTCTCACCGATTTGCCAGCCACGAGCTCGCTGCTTAAGGCGGAAACATTTGGCCCCGTAATCCCAATCGTGAAAGTAGAGAGCGATGCTGAGGCAATTGAGCTCATTAATGACGATGAATTTGGCTTGACAGCGTCAGTTTGGACAGCAGATGCGGCCAAAGGTGATGAGATCTCCTCGAAGCTTGAGGCGGGTACCGTGTTTGTCAATCGCAGCGACTATCCAGACCCGCATCTGGCCTGGACTGGCTTCAAAAATAGCGGTCGTGGCGTTTCACTATCAGTACATGGGTTCGATTTTTGGGTGAAAATTAAGAGCCACCACGTCAAATCTGCTCCTTGAAGTGAGCTGGTATGATGTAATTCTATGGCGGGGTTACGCAAGATGCACAGTTTATGGCTTCGGGCGTCTAAACCACAAACGGAGCAACGTAATCGGCCAATTGAGCCGGAGACGGATCATCTAAGATAGCAAGACTTGTGTGCTAATATAGTTTGAGAAGACAATTGAATTAGAAATATACTATGCTCGTGGAATGATTTTTCTAAACAGAAAAGAACAAAACTGCCATCTCGATCAACGCATGCTATTCTGAGCCGGATTCTACCAATTACGCAGCTGCATGCGGGCTCCTTGAAAAAACGCGGGCGCGGCGGCACGTGATGTGACGAAAGCAAGCTTGCCACATCACAGAGTACATAAGAGACCTAGATTGGACCGACAATCTGACTTCTTCCCTCCACAATAGAAATGTCTACTTCTCCTCTGCGTCTCGGCTCCAAGGCCCCCAATTTCCAGGCTGAAACCTCCAACGGTCCGATTGATTTCTACGAGTTCCTTGGTAACTCGTGGGGTGTTTTGTTCTCTCATCCCGACGACTTCACTCCGGTGTGCACTACTGAGCTCGGTGCTTTTGCCAAGCTGGAGCCTGAGTTCACCAAGCGCGATGTCAAGCTCATTGGTCTCTCTGCCAACGGTACCGAGTCGCACAAGGCCTGGATTAAGGACATCGACGAGGTCACCGGCTCTAAGCTGTCTTTCCCCATTATTGCCGATCCTCAGCGTAAGATTGCCGCTGCCTACGATATGATCGACCACCAGGATGCCAGCAATGTTGACGACAAGGGCGTTGCTTTCACTATCCGCTCCGTCTTCATTATTGACCCCAAAAAGACTATTCGTCTCATTCTGTCCTACCCGGCTTCCACTGGTCGCAACACCGCCGAAGTTCTTCGCGTTATCGACTCTCTGCAGACCGGCGACAAGCACCGCATCACCACCCCCATCAACTGGACTCCTGGTGATGATGTTATCGTTCACCCTTCGGTCACCAACGACGAGGCTAAGACTCTGTTCCCCAAGTTCCGCACTATCAAGCCCTACCTGCGTCTGACTCCTCTTGAGGCCGACTCTAAGACTGTGTAAGTATTTCTCTAGAGCCAAAAAAAGACAATCTTATTCTATTGCAGCTGATTGAAACTGATTCTAACTTTCCAGATACCCCTTTGTGAGATCCAATCTTTGAGCAGAGCGACACGAGGAGTAGCGTTTCTACAAATACAAAATGAAAAATGCACTAGTGTTGCATGATTTCTTTTGCATCATTTTGGATCCAATGAAAGCTCGACTTAACTCGGTTCTGGCACCTTAAGTTTCCGTTTAGTCTGATTCTTGAATCATACTTACAGCCTGTAGATATTGAAACTCCGCCAGGAAGTGCATAATTTATAACTGTGATCCAAATCTTCTCCAAGATAATTTTTTTTGTATGTTTGGAGTCTAAAATCGGCGGAATAACGCTTTAATCACAAGGGGCAATTATGCTTATTGAGCGAATATACCATAAAATTTTGTGAAACATACAGAACGGTTCGATGGTCTAGTTGGTTATGGCATCTGCTTAACACGCAGAACGTCCCCAGTTCGATCCTGGGTCGAATCATTTTTTTGAATTTACTTTTTCGTTTTTGAATTGTAAAATCATTTTTTTGAATGGAAATTCAAACATATTCATTCTGCTAGTAAATAACGAAAGCTTCATTGAGCTTACTTTTGACATGAAAAGTCCTGAGTGGGTTATATTTTTACTTGCAGCATAAAAATGGTAGCGGCGCCCCAAACTTCAGAAATTGGTTCGATGGTCTAGTTGGTTATGGCATCTGCTTAACACGCAGAACGTCCCCAGTTCGATCCTGGGTCGAATCACTTTTTTCTTTTTGTTAATTTTACCAACAATAATATCTCTCAACATTTGGTGAGTGAACAGTTTTTTACTCACCTGTTCCTAGAGTGTGCGTAACTAAACAGTTTCTCAGTCCTTACCAGAAATCGGTTCGATGGTCTAGTTGGTTATGGCATCTGCTTAACACGCAGAACGTCCCCAGTTCGATCCTGGGTCGAATCAATTTTTTTTGAGGATTTTCTTTTGCTCCTTCAATTCTATTGAATAGGTTCAAATCCCGAAAGCATTCAATTTTGAACTAGGCTCCTGAGGCATATTTATTGAGATTCAATATAGCACCAACTCTATGTTTCACAATATCTTTTGCAGAGACATTTCATAGTCACTACTTGAATGTAGTACCATGGTTTGACTTAGATTTTTGATGTTCCATATTAAGGCCATATATTTATATCAAATCTGTTTATTTTCAAAAAAACACCTAAAAACGAATTACCCCTGGCACGAAAAAGTTCCTCGTCAATTTAAGTCTGGCTTAGGGTTGGCACCCGGCTTCTTTTTAATCTGGGGCCACTGCCGTCAAAAGTCTTAAATTTCTCCTCCTATTTTCTGAAGTTGAATGGGGTCTCCAGTGGACCTCGCTACCACTAGACAAGAGTGGAAGGAGAATCCCACAGATCAGAAGCTATTTCAGTTATATGTGGATGCGGCAACCCAGTATTTTGCAGCACCTGATTTGCAACCTGACGCGCATTGGTTCTGCGACGCCAAATATTCCGAAGATGCTACGGCTGCCCTAATTTCGTTTTCATTTGTGGATGGAGGTGACGATGCAATTGAAGCATTGAAACGTGACATAAAGAATGGTCTGGTAACTCAGCTAGGCAGATGCTGGAACTGCACTCTGAAGTATCACGCGGTACGCGAGGATCTTGAGAAGATTCTAGGAGGCCTAAGGCTCGACAGCGGTAACATCAACTCATTTCTCCAAATTCTAAACACCGAGGATGTCCAGCGTATATCGGATGTTCTCTCAAAAGACTCCTCTGGCCCCCCCATTGCCCTAGGGGAGGCGCTAGTTATGGCAAATTGGATGGAGAACAAACCTTTAAAAAAGACGATCGTCGAGCAAGCCAAAGCTCGGCTTGTCGATTTAATTGAGCTGATGGAGTCCAACTTTTTACCCGGGGCTGTCTATTTTCTCTTTTCTGAAGATCCGACAGTACAGAGCGCCTTTGCCCAATTTATGGCCAGGTCTCAATTAAGCTGGACACTAGCTCATACTCGTATGCTTATGTCTACTCTTCGTGAGAAACTCGACCTTGTTACTACAGTTGACTATGCTTGGTATATCACATCTGAAATCATTGACCATGTTAAGCTCGATTCAAACGTTCTGGACAAGATCACAGAATACATGGCTACGAGATCTGGATCCCCGCCAGGACCCGGCTTTTATCTTTGTATGACTCGCATTATGACCGCTCAATTACGCATGCCGGATCCTAAAATTTTGGCTCACTTTCTTGAGAAGGTTGATCTTGGTAAAGCTGCCGATGTCGCACCCAGCTCAACGCCGGCTTCTGCCGCCGCTGATAGTACCTATTCTCAGCTCAGCAAAACCTGCTTTTTTGAGTGGCTCGATTGTCTGAAAAACAGAATGATTGCAGTGACTGATTCAAAAAGCCATCAGGCCGCGATGTCCCATTTGTTGGCAAGCGTGCTCCAGGGTGACTTTGATCATCCCGAGCTCGTCAGAATATCTCTTGAAATCTTGAGTGCTGGGCTAAAACTTGATTTTGAAGCCCGTATACCAGTGACGTCTGCTGTTGATATCGCATTACGGATGCCGCTTTTCCAATTGACCACGCAGCGAGGAAATGACGTTGCGCGGCTCATCCGGGCTGGAGCTATGAGTGAGAGTGAACAAACTGTGGAGACGCCGGTCACCCGTGCAGCAAACTCGGCACTTCGATGGATGATTGAGTTCACTGTGTTTGGCCTCTTGTCCAACACGCCAGAATTTAAGCCATCCGCTGATATTAATCGCAGCTATGAATATGCCTGGGAAGTAACCCTGAGCGATCGAAATCTGCTTCAATCCCGACCGCTGCTCGTTCGTGCTGTAATCTCGGCATCTGCGTTTGTACCATATCTGGACCCCACTGGGAAAACCGCCCGAACTTTCACGGCGTTCTACGAAACTATTGGTATGGTGTATACCAGAGATGACTTGATGTACATCGTGAAAGATGTGTCAGTTGAGATGTCACTTCTCATGGTATGCGTTGGAATGGATAGTGGTCTCTCTGAACTTGCCAGAGATGTTTTTTCTCGTGTTTACTCCAGTGAAGAGAATTCATTCAAGGGGGCACTTATCAAGTTTTTTGAACAGAAACCTGCCTCAGCGGTTGCAATTGTGGTCAAGCTAGGTGAAGTGGCCCTTGGGTTTGGTGAGTTCACCGTACTTCCTGCACTGGTGAAACTGCTTAAGGGTGTGTTTGATGCATTGTACGATCCGATCGACGGCGTGATTGACGAAGTGAGTGACAAGTTGAGCGTTGCTTCGAACCCAATACTTCAACTGTGGAACGTCACTTGGCAACTCATGACTTTGTCATTTGGTTCGCTACGGTCATGGAGCAAGCAGCTCAAGAGTGTTCTACATTTGCTAAAGCACTACATCTCTGACAGCTTAGATTTGTGTCTGGCCTTGCTTGGCTACTTTCAGAGAATTGAGGCTACTATGCCCTCCTCAGCTGATGGCCAGAACTATGGTAGCTGCTTGATCAAAGAGGTTGTTATTACTCTTGAAAGTATGGTGCCCCTACTCAAACTAAGGGACACCAATCAGCTGGATAGCAGTTTCCGCATCTACAAAGGTCTTATTGAGTTACTCCACAAGTACCATGTCAAAACTCCAGCATCGCTTTGCCAATATTTTGAGAACTTGGCAAAGAGTATGACTCTGCTCAAGAGCGAACAGTATGCTGAGTTGCTGGCATCCACGGGCGAGTTTTCAGACGAGCAAATGGCAAAACTGATTTTGACCTTGGAACAATCTGTAAAGAAGACATCACCGAGCCCCTCTTCTGGTGAAACCACACCAAAGCCACCGCCATCAGCCACCCACACTCAGCCGGTAGTACGGCAGCCTACTCAGGCCTCCATGCCATTCCGTACCGAAGTGCCAGCTTTTGGCCACAGTGGAGCTTCTGATGCGGGTAAACAAAGCAGTATGCTAAACTTTTTTACGAAAGTGACCCGTATGCCGGCTCAACCTCCACAGTCTCGACTTACTGCGCATGGAGTCACCCCTTCTGCACCCACCCAGCTCTCTATGATGGAAAAAGTGCGTATGCAGCTTGCTGCGCAGCAGAGCGCTACACCACAGGTGATGAGAAAAGCTGCGGCAGCTCCTGTGCCGGCTGATATCCACCCTGCCCGGCCTGCTGGTTTTAACCCCCGCAGACAGAACGAAAAACCAAGCTCCGCCGCACCCAAGCATTCCGTTCCAAATCCCAACCAAGCATATGGCGAAGAAAACGACGAAGATGACGAGGACGAGGAAGAAGAAGACGGAGTGTTGATTACTCTCGGAAGAAGGCCACGGAATATAGAGAATTCGGCACGCATTGCCCCTGGCTTGGCCACGAGATCAGCTCGCGCTCCTAATCCAAGTGATGCAGAGCAAGAGTTGCGACGTATGCGTGCCCGGCTGGCTGTTGAACCCACTGAACTACACAAACGCATTTTGTCATGGGACTATTTTCTGCAATCACCGTATCCCTCTGGTTTTGTTAACAACCGAACGCCTGTCCCCAGCCAGTTCAAGGATGTCACTGAGTATAAACGTGTGATGGAACCACTACTCCATCTTGAAGCTTGGCAAGGAATTCAGCGGGCGCGGGCAGAGAGCGAGTCGAAGGCCGTTGATTTGATTGTTGGCAAGCGTGTTAATTGCGATGAGTTCATTGATGTCTATGGCACCGTAGATGTGACACAAATGTCAGATGCAGGAATCGGTGAGGCGGATCTCGTACTAATCGCTTTTCCAATTGATAAATCCGATAATGAATCTCGCAAGAAATTGCGGTCAATTTCGGCAAGTATGCTACATTGTCTGGCTTTGGTCAAGGAGGGCACATTGAGCACTCGGAGAAACAGAAGTACCGTCGATTTACAGCTACGCACATTCCATCCGGGCGAACTGGGTCACTATTTTGCTAGTGGACGCACTCTTTACATGCAGCGGGTGTGTAGCATCACAACAGTTGAGCGTGAGTACACGGCATTGATGGCACTTCAGTATTATGATCTTAAGGATGCCGTGCTACAGGGTCAAGTCAATTCACCTATGACTACTAGCTCCAACCCGCGCATCAGTGAGCTAGCGAAGGTCCAGGGCCTCAATTCGTCTCAAGCCCAGGCTGTTGAAAATGCACTGAGTCGTCCGGGATTCAACTTAATCCAAGGACCGCCTGGTACAGGTAAGACGAAGACAATTCTGGGTATTGCTGGAGCCTTTTTTGGTGCTAACTCCAATGTGATCGCTGGCGCTACAAAGCGACTGCTAATTTGTGCGCCGTCGAATGCTGCTATCGATGAGATTGCTTTGCGACTGAAAACCGGTATTGCTACCGCAGTGGGTGACAGCTTTGTGCCTAAAGTGGTGCGCCTGGGTCGCAAGGATGCTGTCCATCCTGAGGTGCGCGATTTAACTCTAGAGGCTCTAGTTGCTAAGTCTGTGTCGGCCAAGGCATCTGTTCCTGACGCTGGGCTACGCCAAAAGATGGATAAGTTATTGGCTCAGCGTCGCGAACTCGAAGGTCAACTGACGAATCGCGGAGAAGAAGTTGATAGTGATGGCTTGATGGGACTCCAATCGCAACTCCAGGGTCTTTCGCGACAAATTCGAGAGCTTTCAGCCTTGCTGGACCTACAGAGAGAGCAGCTTAAATCAGATCGCATTCGCCGAGAGGCAGAATATAAAAAGGTGCAGAGTGACTATCTGGCGAACGCTCATATTATTTGCAGCACTCTTTCGGGCTCAGCGTTTGGGATGCTTGCGTCTTTGCAACTCACCTTCCCCACCGTGGTTATTGATGAAGCGGCACAGTGTGTTGAGCTATCAGCGCTGATCCCACTCAAATACGGCTGCAAGCAGTGCATTATGGTTGGAGACCCACACCAGTTGCCGCCAACTGTACTTTCTCAAGAAGCTGCGCGCTTGCGTTACGAGCAGAGTATGTTTGTACGATTTTACGAGCGCGAACCTACCGCATTGACCCTTTTGGACACCCAATTCCGCATGCATCCGCAGATTGCTGCATTCCCTGCTTCTGAATTCTACAAGGGAAAGCTCAAGAACGGCCCAGGATTAGAGCAGAAAACTGCTAGGGAGTGGCACGTAAATCCAGTGCTCTCACCATTCCGGTTCCTTGAGGTTAGCCGGGGCCGCCAGGAGCGATCTGGAAATATGTCGTGGATGAATAGAGCCGAGGCGGAGGTTGTCTCTGACATGCTTAAACTGCTATTCAAACAGTTCCCCAAAGTTGACTTCACCAACAAGATCGGCGTTGTTTCGCCTTACAAGTCTCAGGTGAATTTAATTAAACGCCTGTTGCGCGACACGCATGGCCCCAACATTGAGAATTTTGTTGATGTTAGCTCGGTTGATGGTTTTCAAGGTCAAGAAAAGGATATTATTATCATGTCATGTGTCCGTGCCGAGATAGACAGCGATGGCATTGGATTTCTGGCTGATATCCGTCGAATGAATGTTGCGATTACCCGCGCACGCTCGTCTCTCTGGATCGTTGGAAACAGAGAGTCTCTTGAGAAGAACCCTCGCTGGCGACGGCTCATAGCATATGCTCGATACATTGGAATGTTTTCAACTTATAAACGCAATGAACGTGACTCAATGCGTGCTTTGACCCAACCACCGTATAAAGCTCTAGAGGAAAGTGAGCCTTGGCTTTCTGCATATGCGGATATAGCCTCTGAGAACGCCGAACTTTACGATTTACAGCAACTTCGTTCCAATGGGCCTGCGTCAAAAGGTCAAGAGGCTTCCAAGTCCTCGAATCAAGAGACATCCACGGGAGAACGCCTTAGCCAGCGGCCACCAAAGCGGCAATTTACAGAGTTAGAGCAGGAGCCAATTATGGAGCAGCTCTCTGACACAACAAGAACAAGCATACCTCACCAAAAGCAGGCAGAAGGAAGGAAAGTCTCTCCACCTGCAGGTTCTCAAGCGGAATCAGAGAAAGGTGCAAGAGACACTAGTGATTATCGCAATCGGCACCGACAGGATGATCATGATTACCGCCGGGAGAAAACTCGTGGACATGGGTCTGATAAACGTCCAGACCGTCGTGGCAGGAATGATGCCCCGCGCCGGGATTTTGATTCTAATGATCACGACAGTAACCAGCGCCCGAGAAGCAAACACATGAAAGCTCAGGACCCGCGTGCATATCAAGATTCTCGTAGTCGACCCTATGAGAATCATAATGGACCTCCTAGCGAAAATGGCCCCTCCAGGTCGCACCATCGCAGTAGCGCAGGGAGATCGGCCCCGTCTAGTTCTTCCAACGTGAACGGGCCGTTGCCCTCTCGTAGTTCAGACCCAGGCGAGCACCCGAAGAACTTATCAAGAGCTAGTAATTCTTCAGATGAACCACCAAAGAAGACCCTGAAGCATTCTGATTCTGCCAAACACCCCGGCTTTGACCCCACGGCCCGTGCGGGACATCAAGGTAAGAGAAAAGCATCATTATTTATACCGGCAAAGCGGCCTCTGCCAACGCGGCGGCCTGGGAATCTGCCTGGAAATTGATTTAGTATTATAGTTTTTGAATTGGATAAATATGCATTAGCGATCAGAGGTGTAGTTTCGAGCAATTCCAGACCGCCCTATTTTGAGTTCTGCAGAATCGCCCTCCTCATCGTGATCTGTCCCAAGACCCTGCCAGGATCTCGACTGAAGAAATTCAGCAGCAGTGGAAGTCGTGTTTTTCACAGTAAGCGAGCGTGAGGTTGTGGCAACTTCGCCAGCTGACTGGTGTTCAGAATGCGTATCTTGTCGCAAAGGCCGACTTGTAGTTGTGTAACGTCCTGTAACAGAATCAAAGAAAGGCTCATCATCATCATTATCGTGGCTAACCACGTCCAATTGCAGGATCTGGTCAAAGTCTAGGAGCCATTTACCAGTCCAATCGTCGCTCAAAGCCATTTGTAGCTCATATGGGGTAATAAGCGGCTTGTAAAACTCACTAGAATCGACAATTACACCGCCCATTGAGCATCCTAGAACTACCCACATGTCAATTACTTCGAAGTTGGCCAATTTAGGAACGTTAGGCTTTCCGACAACAAACGTATAGTATTTCTTCTCTGCAGTGGTAATCCATTTTTTCACAGCTTCCAGAACTTCTGACATATGCTTCAATGAAAGAGTGTTAATCAGAATTCCAATTGTACCTGCGGCCTTGGCCATATTCACATATCGATAGCGTTTTTGCAGCGATTGGAAAGGTGAAATTTCTGGATAACCCGGAGACTTGACATCGAAAACTTGGAGCTCGGTCCCTAGTGTCGATAAATGCAAAAGCAAAGATTCTGAAGGCGATTCAGAACTCAAATAGATGATTTTAGTATCATCTTTAACTTCAAAATCTTTTGGCAGTTGCCGGTTAGGGAGGAATCCAGGCACGTAAGTCTCAGGAAACTCCAAAGCAGGAATAAAATCATTTTTGGTTGGCATAGCAAGAACGCAATTTGTATGACTGGCCAGCTGCTGGGCCACATGTGTGAGATCAGTGTCGGCATAGAGCACAGCGTTCTCACCAAGACTTGGCCCAACTTTTTTAATCAGAGAGTCCATATCGACCTTATAACCATGTAAAATATAAGCAACTGGAATGCTTCGAACAGGATTAAGACACGCGTTACCAAAATGGTAGATGACATCGCCCTTCACGTGCTGGGCGGCAATTTCATCGACGCAACATGGCGAATAGGCACTGTCGGCCAGAATGTAAACTTTCATAGGCGATTTGGCAGCCAAAATCTGTTCAATTGCGGATGCTATCTGGGAAGAATCCTCTAAAAGCTCGTCTGGGAACTGTAAACAGGGAACCTGATAACCATTTTGTAGGATATGATTCGCAATCTCTTCAATATGATAAAGCCCACTCAAATCCGACACACTATAAGAATCATGACTCGGGACCACCACAGAAACTCTATCGTAAGTTTGCTCGGTTGATAAAGCGGGTGCCACAGACATGGGTGAAACAATCAATAGCGGTTATTGCTGCGGAGTACTTTCCACGGAATACTGATCTGAAAATTCTGGAGGTATTACCTAAGGGAAAGCCTAAATCTCTTGAACGCGGTTTGCCAATTCAACATCTTTTGTGTATTATCAGAATTGAACACTCAGTCAAGTTATTAAGTTCAATAGAACCAATGAGTTACTGCTCAAACTTGCATAATGTCGGGACCACTTCTTATCCAGAAAACGCGACATATGCATAACGGTGGAGGCATCTTAAGCATCTAAAGTCCACTTAGCTCAGCAACACCTGCATTGAATCTCTTGCCATTCGTTGCTGAACCGGAGTGATTCAACGGCTAAAGAAGCGATCACGCTGAGATTGATGGTTTGGAGAGGAAGATGGTCTGGAACTCTCATACTTCTAGTTACGTTTCTGGTGACTATGGCTACGGACGTGCCACCAGGTTTAGTTCTGTTACAGCTTCGAGCTGACGATGGCTTTTATGTTCCAGTCCAAGCAGGAACTCCACCCCAATCTTTCGAGTGCATTGTAGACATGGGAAGTAGTGACAGCTTTTTTTTGGCGAACACCAACCCAAGTTGTGAGGAGCAAGTTCGAGCCGAGAACGGGAGTCTATCTAGCTGGTGCTTGTATACGTTCAACCCAAATGCATCTCTCACAACATTTTACTACCCATCTACATTCCCAGAGTTTGAGAGTTACTATTACAACGCGAGCGGAGCTTTTGTCGCCGATACCATAAATCTCGCCGTTGAAGAGTCTACAGGAGTCGGTGCCATTCTTAGCAATATGACATTTGGCCTTGTTGAGCAGAGCGGGTTCGTTTTGCGAACGTGCTTAATTGGACTAGGATTGCAAGCTGGCGAGCTCTCAATTACAACTTTGGAAAACGGTATGGCCCGCCCAGTTTACGACAATGTCCCAATTCTCATAAAGAAGAGCGGCCGAATCAATCGCGTCTCGTACTCAGTTTTCTTAAACCGGACAGCTACTGATAATGGATTCGTGCTTTTTGGTGGCCTCGACCACTCGAACTACCGAGGAAATTTATCGGTCGTGCCTCTGGTGGACTATGCAACGGATACCCTACTTGGTAAAAGGCTAGTGGGAGGACCGACTGATTTCCAGATTGCCCTGTCTGGAGTATCAATTTCAAAAGACGGAGAGACAGTCAACATCTCCAATGGAACGCGGCTCCCCACCAATCTGGCGTTTGGAACGCCGATGTCAACACTTCCATCGGGCATTGTGAACCGAATTGCTCTTGTTCTCGGTTGGTACTACGCGGAGGACTACGGGGTCTATATTTCTCCTTGCAACCGGACTGCAGACATTATTTTCAACTTTAGTGGTGCCGAAATCGTCGTATCATTAGACCATTTTCTCGAAGAGACGGACTTCAACATGGCCGATGGTTCTCAAGCATGTGCAGTGCTAATAGCACCCCAAGATGATCCTCTCTGGTCGTTTGGTGATTCGCTATTCCGTGCAGCCTACATCTATGCAGATTTGGAAAGTTTTGAGATAGCATTCGCCCAAGCTGTGTACGCGAGAGATGACGAGTCTGACTTTGAGATTGTCCCCGCGGATGGCAAGGTCAGAGATGCAGTCCAAGCGCCGTATTATAACGAGAGTGGGCTTTCCAGTGATTTCAATATCACGAGCAGCAATAAAACATTCTATTCAGTCGTCCAACCAAAGTCCGCTGCTTCAGGGCTAGTTGTGCCGTCTTCGACAATGATCATTCTTGGTCTTGCAGTGGCCCTGCTTTAAAGCACCGCCATCTATTTATTTTCAAGGAGAGGAGCACTCTATCATTTTCCATAATATTGCTCTCTCAAGACACTTTTAAATTTATATCTTCCGATAGAAATCTTAATCTTGCATTTCAATAAACTATTTTCGGCTTAAGATCGCGGGGACTGAGTTACATCAGCCGCGTGATTGTTTTTTCTCCCTCCTTTAACAGCATGAGCTGGACAATACGCGGGCTTTTGGGGGCTGCTTTAATAGCAAATGTGGCTGCGGCCCAACTAACAACAGCTGGACTCGCAAATTTGACCTTAATGAACAATCACGGGGCGTATTCAGTCTGGGTTACCGTTGGAACCCCCCCACAGCTTCAGGAGTGCCTTGTGGACATGACTATGAGTGATTCTTACTTTATTTGGAGCAATCTTTCACAATGTATACATCCAGCACATGGCCAACAATGCGATTTCACTTTCGATATCGACAGATCAAGCACTCTTTATTGGTACCCCCCTACTTTCCCGAGCTTTGTCTCCTCATCCACAAATTTCAGCGGATCATTTGTTGCCGACAATGTTCAGGTAGGGGTCGACGTCGTGGCCAGTGGAACTGCCTGGGATGGCGGTATTAGTTTGTGGAATGCTACTTTTGGACTGGCGGAAAACGGCACTGGAACCGCAGCATGCGTGGTAGGGTTAGGTCTACCTAACGGTGAGTCCTCGGTCACAACTATGGAGAACGGTGTTGTGAGTCCGGTTTATGATAACTTTCCGATTTCTATCAAAAACCAGGGATTTGTCAATCGTGCATCTTATTCAGTCTATTTAAACTCTTGGAAATCAAAAGAGGGCTTTGTTCTTTTTGGCGGTATCGATCATGCAAAGTACAATGGTAATCTTTCAATTGTGCCACTCATCGACTACGCCGTGGACGCAAGCTTGGGGACCAAACTAGTAGGAAACCCTACTGACTTCCAGGTAGTACTCAATGGTATTTCTGTGACACATGGTAATACCACGCTGCCCATCGCATCGACTAATTTCGCCGTGAGTATTGCATTTGGCAATCCCTTCACCGCGCTGCCAGCGAGTATTGTCACTCCAATCGCCAAAGTACTGGGCTGGAAACTCAGCAGTAGTGGTGGTTATTATATTATGCCCTGTGGACGAGAAGGAACGATCAATTTCAACCTGAGCGGCGTAGAGATTGCGGTGCCGCTTGTCGAGTTTGCTTCAGAAACCGGCACGAAAATGGCCAACGGTGAACCGGCGTGTTTAATACTTATGGAAGTCCAGGATGATCCATTATGGCTTTTAGGGGACCCCTTTGTCCGAGCGACTTATTTATATGTTGATCTTGAGCGCTTTCAAGTGGCTTTTGCACCTGTGAACTACACCACGGACTCTGACATTGAAGTCGTTACTGCCGACGGCGAGATCACAGGCTCCCAATATGCGCCTCTATTCAACAACAGCAAACTTTCAACAAATGTTAGCGCTGCGCCCGTCAATACAACCTTTTACCCGGTCGTTCAAATATCTGCAGGTGTCAGGGTTGTCCCATCGCTTTTGGCAGTTTTGTTGAGCGCTCTGCTCGTATTATGATAAAAACCTTGAAGACGTCTGCAGCACCCCCCGCATATAGTTTCACTGTATATTCTTCTGGTACCAGTGTTTATGACTTGATCGTTATTTAGTATGAAGTTGATTTATTTCAGTCAGGTCACTTGCTGCCTTGCTGTCACGGCGCTCAGCCCTGTGTACGATCCAAACTCACTGCTTGTCCAAATGTACTTTGGAGCTCCACCTCAGCCTATTGTTTGCATGGCCGTGACTTACGATAGCGATACCTATGTTACCAGTAACTCAACCGCGTGCACAGGTTATGAGTCGTGTGAGCTCTTTGATCCATCGAAAACAGACTTTAAGGATATGTCATTTGACTTTTCAAATTTCAGCCGAATGGTATCAACAGGCAGTATAATGTCTGGCAGTTACATCGAGTCTCGCATGGCAATGAGAGTTCGCGGGAGAGTTTGGGCATTTCCAGAGGCCATTTTCGCAGTAGCGTCAGAAAGCACGGTACCAATGTGTGTAGTTGGCTTGGGGCCTCGTAACGGAGAGTCTACAGGAGTTCTCATAGAGAATGGCACAGTATCGCCGACATATGCTAATTTACCCGCTTTGCTCAAACAACAGGGTGTGATTGAGTCGGCATCGTATTCTCTATTCCTGGCCGAAGGCTCAGGCTCGCTAGAGTTTGGGACGGCTGATTATTCGAAATTCAAGGGTCCTCTACAGCTGGTGCCTATTGTGGACTACACGATTGGCTCGGATGTTGTTCAACACACGAAAGCCCCTTTGGAAATCCAAGTGATTATTGGCGGGCTTTCTTTGGAACGCAATGGTGTGACATATCCGGTAATTGATATGTATCGACCCGCACTATTAGCAATTGGAATGCAAGTGACTTATTTGCCCCAAGAGTTTTTAGATGCTATCGTGGACTTTTATGGACTGGCATATAACGAGGAGACATTCTCTTATTATGGACCCTGCGATTTGCCTGGAAGCATAAACTTTAACATCAGTGGTGCCCTATTTTCGGTGCCTTTAAATTATTTTTTGACTCCATCACCACTCAAGTTGAACAGTGGAGCAAATGCATGCCAACTTCTACTTCCACCCACTCACGGTATTGAGTACTGTGCTCTAGGTAACTCGTTTGCCATGGCAAATTACATTTCCATTGATCTCGAAACTCTTCGGGTTGGTATTGCGCCATTGGCGACAACTAACTTGACAGTGTCGCCGAATGATTCGTTTGTCATAAACAGTGTCTTTGACAGTGCAATTCTCGCACCACTATTTAATTGTACCTCTGCAAATTTGTCAATGATTCATGTTCACTCCGTCCCTCGGGCTCTAAAGAC
The DNA here is from genome assembly GCA_030571815.1 of Wickerhamiella siamensis. Taxonomy (NCBI): domain Eukaryota; kingdom Fungi; phylum Ascomycota; class Dipodascomycetes; order Dipodascales; family Trichomonascaceae; genus Wickerhamiella; species Wickerhamiella siamensis. The sequence goes on from JAJLYV010000010.1 coordinate 152,237, forward strand.
GCTATCTCTATCAGGGAATGGCGCCTCGAAGATCTCGTCCAAAAAGAATTTATCAATCTTGGTCAGTATAATTTATGTGTTCTTTTTATAAACAATAAAAAACGTGCAAATAAATACGAGTTTGCAAAGATAAGTGGCAACTTGAGAAGAGAAATGCAGGTTTTCTTTTTTCGTTATTTTAAGCTTCTCCCTGGATAGACAGAGCGATAAAAGAAAATGTACAGAGCAAGCCAGTCTAGCACAAGATATTGCCAAGCTTGGTCAAGAAGTTTGCGTTACGCAGACGCTCGGTTTCGATCTCAGCTTCGCGGATTGTCTCCTCTGTAATAGCGCGGGTACCAGATGTGATGTCCATGTCCTTGAGCTTAATGTACAATGGGGTCTTTGTGTACAGCTTGTGGCCAACATACATGACAATAACCACAGGGACCGACAAATCAGCCTGGAAGAAAATACGGGCATTGGGCTTGCCGTTGAGCGGGAACAGCGATGTCCACCACTGGAGTCCAAAGATAGCGATGCAGATGCCCAAGCCAATGTAGGACCCAATGACGCCTGTAGAAGATTTGTACTGAAGCTCGCTGGTCGAAACACCCTGGACACGCATAGCCATACGAACGCGGATGTGGACCAAGCAGACGGTACCCCAGGCGTAGAGGAAAGACAGGGCCGAGAAGGCATACAGCCAGTTGAAGACCTCAACGTGAGCATCGGAGGCGGCAACAAACGAGAGCAAACCGAAACCAAAACAGATACTCAAAGCGCCGATAGGGCGGCCGCGGCGATCAATGTAAGTGAGCCACTTTGTGAGCCACTTAGGTCCGTATCCGGAAAGACCGACAGCGACAAAAGTACGCGAAGAGGCAAAAATAGCGGCGTTTGCCACGGAGAAGACCGAGATAATAATGACTGAATTGAAGATACTCGGCAGAGCGGAGACGCCAGCATGTTCGATAGCCAGTACAAAGGGTGAGACAGATTGACCAGAGCCATCGTCGGTACCCAGGCGATCATCGCCCTTGTAGGGCAGCATGAATCCCAGCATAAGAGTTCCGACAATGAAGAAGGTGATAGTACGCCACAAGACCTGGCGCACAGACGACGGAATAGAGCGGGCAGGGTTAGCGGTTTCACAGGCGGCAAGACCAGAGATCTCAGTACCACCAAATGCGAAGGCGCAACTCACCAATACTGTTACCACACCTTTAAACCCATTTGCAAATGCACCTGGATCGTCGAAATACTTTGCGCCGCGATAGGGCACCGGGCCACCGCCAGCAGTGATCACGATAGAGAAAATGATAAAGCCGACCATGGCGCACACCTTGATGAAGCCAAACACAAACTCGGCTTCACCATAGCCTTTTGCGCCAAATATATTCAGAGCGAGCAATGCAACGTAAAACAATGGCACCCAAGCGACGACATTCACGTGCGCCGCCGCGTTATTGTCATTATGCCAGTAGTGAATTGTCATTGAAGCGGCAACGATTTCAAGTGGGATGACAACCATCCAGTTGAACGCGTACATCCACGAGAGCATGAAACCCCAGGAGGGGTCGAGGAAACGGCTGGCATACGTAGTGAAAGAGCCTGGTACCGGATAGCGGACACCGAGTTCGCCCATAGCGCACATAGTGCAGACGATGCAAATGCCCACAATGCCAAAACCGATGGTGAGGGCGGCGGGGCCACCATTCTTGAGGGAGGAGCCCGTACCAATAAATAGACCGGTTCCGATACCACCTGCGGCGGCCACCATACGTAGATGGCGCTTTTTGAGCTGGGGCTTAGAGCGCTGGATGAGGGTAAAAGAGATTTCTTCGGGGGTCATTCCCGTCGTTTCAAAGTCATGGGAGTCGGGGCGCTTAAAGTCAGAGAAGAACTGTTTGAATTTGCTTTGGGGCGGCGCCTGTTGCGACTGGTATTCGGCGGACGACAGGTTGTCGAGCGAGCTGTCGTAGCCTTTCTTTTCGAGATCGTGTTCACTCATGTTGCGAAGTCCTTTTAGGTTCACTTGTAGAGTCACGGATATATTGGTGTAAGTTCAAGACAAGATCTCAAAGTCACTTAAAAGTTAATCAAGATAAGGATGGAAGAGAACCGGCAGGCCGGGGCGTGGGCCATTTTATAAACGAAACTGCATGCAGCATTTTTTTAGGCATTACGCGAGCATCGTCTTCTGCGAGCCTGCAGGAGGTCCGATCCCTGGGCAAGGGGCAGCAGGCTTTAGGTTAAGTGCTGCACAAAAGAGTCAACGAGGAGAAGTTTTCTTGTCGCGCAAACTCGGGCGCCTCGGTTAATTTCATTTATAATACTCAAATTTCCGGCTTGAGCCTTTTTATCTCAATCAAAATCGCCTGTCCTCGTTGTCTGTTTCAATCATTTATTGCCAATCCAAAAAGCCGAGACATTGTCCCACTCTGCTGCGCCAACCCTGATTTTCCGTGACAAAGCAAAATGTGCGACGATCCGAAGCAACTTTGATCCGGCCGAGCAGGGGGTAAAAAGTTGAAGGAAAGAAAATTTGTTGGGGATCAAAGCTATAGCTACTTTATATTGGAGCGTAAAAGCCGATAGAATGTGCTAAATATGCTCTGCTGGCCCAGTATGACACTATTAATGTTGGGTCTATAGGTGGAAATTAGCGCAATTATTACAGCTACGTGAGGAGATCCCCGAAGTAGATTAGGCATACGTGCAGCTGACAATGACTATCCTGCGGCTTGAGGACCTCGGAGTGCAGAATGTTACATCCTGGGGCGATAACACTAAAGTGGTGGAAAAGACTCCAGAATGTGGTTTCAGTTGATGGTTTCTCTAAAAAGGAAGCCCGGAAAGTCTGGAAATAATTTACATCAGTTCTAATTGTGTAGTGTGGATACCTATCTTGCCGTGGCGGTAGCTCGGCTTTCGGTAAATAGCCGCCAATTCTCTCTACATTCTGACCCCACACTATGGAGCTTAAACTGTACTTTCCCTCAACAATTTGGCGTGAGATTGCCACAACCCCGTGCATATGACACGCGAGGCCAGATTCGCTGGCTGCACGATAAAGGGTCCTCGGGCTCTGAAGCCCGGGTAAGCTCCCGGGTAGCCACCTATTAGCCCAATACCCGAGTCAGCATCCTCCGTACTGCTGACAAATATGACCCACTTATAGTCTTGCACTAAGCGGGGCAAGGGGGCTGAATGTGGGGTGACGTCAACATGGAGCCACATCGGCATCAGTCCGTCTATGGAGGGTCTCATTTGGGGTTGACATGAGAAGGAAAGTGCGGGGTGGGGCTTCCTTACAAAAATAGCTCATTATCGCATAGCGAGTTTAAAGTTGACACACACTTTCCTCTAGACTGAACGATAATTAACAGGCAAGCAGCTAGATCAATCTCTGCCGACATGCCAAGTGAATCCTTGGGAGCTACTTTCGCTCTCCATAAAAGAAAAAAAAAAAAACTGGTAAAGATGAGTTTGCATTAAAATAATTGATGGGTAAATAATTGGAGCTAGCTCAGTTGATAATTTTTTCAAGATCCCCAGACTCTGGCTTGTTGTCAATGTGGTCAACAGAAACCTTAGGGATGCTTGCCTCGTCGCTGATGGTTGAAACATCGCTATCAACATCCCTACGCTCGGGACCAAGGAAACATACAACAAAAGTGTATGCGAAAACAGCACCCATAAGAATAGCCATGACCTTGCCATAGTCGTACATTCCCTGGCGAATATGGCCGTAGATATCGTAGAGTGGGAACTGCTCGCCAATCGTCGCTTCGATGGTTGACGCTGCAGAAGAAGCAAGATTGCCGAGCTGGTAACTAGTGCCTGACGCGAAGGCCCGCAATGCCGGAGGAGAGAGTTCCATCAAATGGATAGGAACGACACCCCACGCGCCCTGAACCATGAACTGCATGAAGTAGGCCGTAGCATTAACACTTGCGTTCTCATGCGAGAATCCCCAAGGATAAATGAGTGCACCACCAACAACGCAGCAAAACATGATTGTTAGGCGGCGACCGACAAATTGCGATAAATGGCCGAAGAGAATGCCACCAGTAAGAGCACCAAAGTTGGCGACACAATTTGTAACTGTCGCGGCATCTTCGCTAAATCCAAGCTGTTTCTTGAGACGTGTCGGATACAAGTCCTGGGATCCGTGAGACATAAAGTTCATTCCAACCATAAATAGCACCTGGAAAATGAACAGGAGCCAATGGGTACGCATTCCTTCTTTAGCTGCCTTGAGGAACGATGTCGCGGCGTCGCCCTCGATTTCGCGAATCCGTTTGTGTTCGATATAGGCATCATTTTCGGGGAGCCACAGACGCCAGAGGATGATCAAAACAGGTGGGCCAGCGCCAAACCAAAACAATGATCTCCAACCGTGGGGGGTTTCAATAAAAGCTCTAGTGAAGCACACAACCAGCAGATAGCCGAATGCATAACCCTGCTGAAGAAGGCCAGAAATTATGCCTCGAGCCTCTTTTGGGCAGTCATCCAAGGCAGTTGATGCACAGTTACCAAACATACCCCCCATTGCAATACCAAACAGAGCGCGGACCGCCAGAAATTGCTTATAGGTTTGCACGAACCCAGTACCAAGCTCCAGAGCAATGAATAGCAAGCAGTTGACAATGAACGGCCACTTACGACCCCATTTATCTGCCGCAAGACCAAATATAATAGCACCTACCGACCGGAGCATGAGGACAACTGTGATTCCCCATGAAATTTGGGTAACTGTGCGGTCAAGCGTTTCGGCGATCTCAGTGACCGTCATTGACACCGAGAAGAAGTCGAATGCGTCCCAAGTCCATCCGAAAAACGCGACGCCGATAAAAGACCACTGGCGAAGGGTAATAAGCCGCAAGGCAGGAATCGGGTTCAGCAACTGTTTCTTCTCCCTGTATGACGGAGGCATGAGTGTCGTTAGCCGCGTAGCAAAGTAGTGGCGGATAGCCGCAGGTCGCAAGTCAGGGCCTTCAAGACGTTCTGACTCCATTGCTTAGGGCCTGTGTGGACAACTTTACAAGGTCTTATATAGCACCTTAACATGAGCTGTTCGCTTTCTTTGAGGTGCTGCAGCCATCTGCAGATTGGGGTTAGTGCATACATCTTCTCAGAGCAAATGGACGGCTAGAACTGGAAAATTTGCGGCGTCTGAAGTATAACTCTAAACTTATAAACTCACTATGTATAAGTGTGAGCTCTGAACCTGGCACACAGTCCATAAAAGGTTGGACATGAGTCACTTGCATCCTCCCCGATGCAGCTCTACATGCGCATTGGTATTTTGGTGGGATTTCCCCGCGTAATATTTGTCAGACCACCTGCTTCAAAAGAATCTTGACCCCAGGGGGCTATAGAAGAGCCTGAGTATACATCTTGAACTCTCTCAGTAGCCACTTCGGAATCTTTGGATACCAAAAGTGACCATGCAATGAAAGTTCTGTCTAAAAACTGCCGTGACCGGTGCTTGGCATCCGTCGAATGCCGAAGGTATGCACATTAGCCGCAGATAGGATGCGTCCACCCCCTTTCAAAGCGGAGTTGACGATCACACTGTACCAACCACCTTTTGTTGAGATCTACCCAAGATAAGAAATCATCCAATCAGAGAAATGATAGTTGTTGAGAACCCCTCGAGTTGAGATACCCTTTGTCCTTGTGTCTGAACTCGCAAGAGGGGCCTTAACCACTCACCCACCCACCTAGACAAGGCCCTGCAAGGCTGACTTAGCGTCTAAAAAATTGTATATACTCGAAACACATGATTTGCCGCCCCGCGTCTGGGAGTCATTTTATAAAACTCCGCTTAAGAATTGGCTACAAGCTTCGCTAGCTCTCTGGAGGGCACAACATGTGATGATATTCAACCTTCGATGGCACTTAGCAGCTCCGACTCCGGATCGCTAAATTAATCCGTCCTCCCTCAAATATTCCGTGGCCTTTACGGATGGCGCGGGTGAGTGCCTCATGCATTATGCAAGACCCTGTCTTGCAAAAAGTTTTTCTGTCACATGGACAGAGTTTGAAAAAAGCAAATAAGCTCAAAAAATCAACTATTAGCACAATCTAGTCCAACTTAATACTCACCCAGAGCCTCTTCGATAGTTGTGTTCACTTTGTTCGTGGACTTTTCTGAAAGGTCCTCCGTCGAGGAATCAACCAGTGCAGCTCCCCCACTCTTAGTGACCTGGATGTCTACGACGTAACGAGGATCGACACCGTCAATTTCCCCAACGGTTTGCTTTGGTCCTTCGAACCATTTTCTGGCATCCACAAAATAATAGATTAAACAGCCAATCCAGACCGCAGGGTTGATAACACAAGTGTAATTCATGGTGGAAGCCGTAACATCGCGGGAAGTGGGCATTTGCGAAAGGACAAACACCACAAATACCAAGTAAACTGACGCAACAATGCCATTGATGCGGGATACTAGGTGCCCCATATAGAAGGGTCCAGGTACGAAATCGCCGCGGCGGAATGTCAGTGCTCTCATTAAAATGGGCATAAGCCAAGCCAAACTGTTCGAACTGACATAGAGAGAGAATAGTGCCAGCGCAGCCGTGCCGTTGATAAGTGTTAGGCAGCCCAATACAAGAGAGATGGCACCATCAAACATAATTGCATTGTGGGGTACACCGTCCTTGAAATTAATTTTGCGGAGCCATCGAGAAAAAGGCAAGGCGCCGTCCCGCGAAAATGCCCACGTCTGGCGCGATGCGCATACCAAAATTGATAAAGCCATCAAGAACTGTACAATCAACATAACCACCATCAAACCAAGAGCCCACTTCTTGTTGAGCGCGTCCATTATCAGTTGGGCCATAGGCTGCCCGACTGGCGTTGTGATTGTGCTTGTGATATCAGGTTTAACGCAAGCCGCAAGTACTGATTGAATCACAAAGCCAAGCACGGCACACAAACCGATCGACATACCAATTCCTAGAGGCACAGCTGTTGCAGCATTGGAAGCCTCTTCACTCATATGGATACAGGAATCGAAGGCTCCAATTGTCCAAATGGCGGACATCCATGATAGCAAAAAGGACCAGCCATATTCCCAGTCGTACAGATTTGTTGTGTCACCAAACACAAATGAACCGGAGTTCAGGCCGCGTTCCTGTTTAGAAACACCGACGGGCAATGCGACGCAAATCAGCACTACCAAAATCATATTGAGCACAATGCATGCCGTTTGCAAATTAGACAAGAACTTGTTTGATGTCATTGCAATCAGTGCCTGGAGCAGAACTGCGGCAACGTAAACACCGTACCACATATACTTTGTGGGCACAAATCTTGCGTCAGTTGCAATTGCCGGCACAGACATCACCATTTGAGCGAACCCATAGTTCACACTGCAAAAGCCACCAACTAGACCCAGAGTATTTGCGTAACCCGTGAAAAAGCAGGCAGGTCTACGAATTTTCTCAGGAGCGAACTTGAAAGTCCACCAGTACAAACCGCCCGAGGTAGGCATAGCGGACCCTAGCTCAGCGAGGGCCAATCCAACAGACATGATAAAAAAGCAGGGCACCAGCCACCCCCAAGTCATTCCGACACCACCGGCTTGTAGTGATGTTGCCAAAATGGACGCGATGGATGGGACCAGAGACATAATTGAAAAGGCTATGCCAAATACCTGAATTGGTGAGAAGTTGCGCCGCAGCTCGGGGTTATACCCCAAGTGCATCAGCAGCTCGTCATCTTTACTGATTAATTCAGACATCGGCGGATTGCACGAGAAGAGGAAGTTGTGCTCGATGTTAATATATGATTGTATGCAGGCCGTTCTGCGAGATTACGCCCCGTCTCCAATATACCTCGAATCGGTTTTTGAGCTTGCATCGTTTGTACAGAAGTGAGTAACGTGTTCAGCCCTGTGCTTCTATTTATATCCAATTGGTTATGAAGTTCAAATTGTTAAGGTGAAATTCAAGTGGTAAACCCTTCAATCGCTATTTGTGCGACCAGAAGTGGTGCAAGTTTGTTTACTGCCGCAGATAAGGCCCAGGTGCAATGCAGGGTAGGGGCTCGGTTTTCTGTTAACTCGAAAGGGGTCCCTTAAACCAACAAGATCGTGGTGATTTGAACCTCGAATTTTGTTTAGGGTGGCTCACCTTAGGATGGAAGCATAGTGTGAAATTAAAAATTAGTTTGAAGTCCAGTTTTGGGTAGTTAGGGCCTTTGCGAAGACGAACTATTGTGGCTCAAGCTGTAATCCGTTTTTCCTCGTGAGCCGTTCGTGTCTCCCAAGGCAAGGCGTTTTGAAGAGTTCTAGGTCACTGCTATGTCGCAGAGGAATGCCAAACTACTAGCACATAACCCATGGAATAAAAGAACGGTTGTGAACCGGGAGTAAGTATATACAATAATAAAAAAGTTGACCTAGCGGCCTAAATGCTCAGAGCATTGGGTTATTATTTTGAAATGCGCCATGACCATGAGTATAGCAGTTCTCACATGTACAATCGTCACCGCACTGGCATTGGCCAGGCATCACGCACATAGCTGCAAAGTCAAAGTCACCATCATCACCCCATATCTCATTGGCCTCTTCTTGTGTGAACCCGAGCTCCTCTGGCTTGTGTCCATTGTAATACATTGGAGCGATGAGTGCCGGAGCGTGGTGGGTTGCTTCTCGATTTAGCCTTGTATAGTTGTTGGAGGGTGGGGTTTCCAAAGAACTGTCAAGGTCAACGTCAAGAGCTGAGTTCTGGTTGGAGACTGAGAGAGCACCGATATCTGCAGACTGAACTGCAGCGCTCGATGATCGGCTTGAACAACAGGAAGACGGAGACTCTGGTTTGATTCGCGAGCTGCAGCATGAGGTGGATTGTGACTGACAACAACCAACTCTGGGCCGATGGTCAGCCGCGAGCTCTTTTCGATAAAGGTTGTTCCCCACAGGCACAAAGACGAATTTTCCAGCATATACTTTTTCTTGAGACTCTGCCTCGCTAGACTCGGGCCCGCTTGAATCGTCCAAAATTTCAAGCTTACTGGAGTCGCTGGGGCCAATAAGTTCACGCTTGAGCTCGCTAGGGTCGAAATCCTCTACACTAGTTCCACTCTTCGTCCGAAGCCTGAGGGTCCGTTTCGAGATAGTCCGCTCACTAGGAGCGTTACAGTCTATTGTCCTCACAACAACACACTCTCCAGAACGGTCGCATTTACACTCCTGGCCACGGGCAATGCATTCACAAGGAGTTTGGTTTAAGATTGCCAGCCGAGTAGCGCCGTCACCGATGGGCCTACCTCGACGCCGTACTTGTAGTAATGGTCTATCTCGGTGGTTGCAAGTAGAAGAGCGGTGACCCCGGATACAGTTTATACAGGCGTACTTCTGCCCCTCATAAGTTATCATTCACTTAAACTTTCTTGAAATAATCAAAAGGGCAAGGATTATGAACCCGGAGGCTAAAATTTCTGCTTAGGTAATATAACCGGAACTGGGGGAAGCTTGGGCTGCGGTCACAGGGAACACGGGACATTTAGCGATGACTGTCGTTGTGTGACTTCTACCAACTTACATATGGGTCCAAAGAAGACGTCGACTGCCGTGAAGCGGCTCATGACGGAGTATAAGCAACTCCTTAATGATCCACCAGAGGGTGTTTCGGCCGGTCCGGTTTCGGAAGACAATTTCCTCGAATGGGAGTGTCTGCTGGCAGGCCCTCCGGATACCTGCTACGAAGGTGGTATCTACTCAGCCACCCTCACCTTTCCAGAGGACTACCCGCTGAACCCGCCCAAGATGGTTTTTACTAGCCCGATCTACCACCCGAACGTTTACAAAAACGGCGAGGTGTGCATTTCAATTCTCCATGCGCCCGGCGATGATCCCAACATGTACGAAACGGCTGCTGAGCGGTGGTCGCCCATCCAGTCAGTTGAGAAGATTCTTGTGAGTGTAATTAGCATGCTGGCAGAGCCCAATAGCGAGAGCCCGGCCAATATTGATGCAAGCAAAATGTGGAGGGACGACCGTCCCCGGTTTGAGCGGCTTGTTCGCTCTCAGATTCTTGCATCACTTGGCTTGCCTAATGAATAGATTATTTTATATTTTTCATCGCCCAGCCAAACTTTTGGCGATCGTACTCTCAGTAGGTTAGTTGTCGATCGTTCCAGCACTTACTGTTTCATCCTCATCCTCGTTACCGAAATCAACAGTCTTTAGCAAGTACTCCACCAAATCTTCATTTTCAGCAACTTCCGCTTGATAAATAGAATCAAAGCCGGCCTTGTTCTTCAGCTTGGCATCAGCTCCAGCTTCCACCAACAATTTCGCCGCCTCGACGCTTCCTGTAAGTGCCGTCCAGTGCAAAGCAGTGTTACCAGCATCATTTTGTGCGTTCACAATTGTTTTCAGCTCGTCAGACTGCAAGTTGTCAAGGATGTACTTGAGAACCTCGACGTGAGCGTTGGCAGCGGCCATATGGAGGGGCGTAGCAAGCGAATACTCGTTTTTAATATCCTTGAACAGCACCGTGGCATTATCCAATTTGAAAAATTCCTCAAAGGGCTCGATTTCGCCCTCGCGGGCAGCAGATAACAGCTCAGTGTAGTCTGACATTTTGGTGCTGCGGATGAAAAAAAAGATTTGGTAATGGATCCACTTCTGAGCTCCACGAAGAGCTGGCTTGACCCGGCCGTTTCTTCAACTGGTGTTGATATAACCAAGCTAGCAACTAACTTAGATGGTGAGTTTGGACCAGAAGAAAATGTTATTTGGAAATGTGTTGCAATTCTGCGCGAACTGCAGTCGTTGGTCGCTGGCAAGCGCGAGGTCATTGCCATCGCGCTCGAAGACATGAAAATTGTGTCGCTGTTAATGCGGGTGATTGCATGTTATGGTATTTATCCTTGCATTGAACCAGGGGTTGGGCCCCCCATGGAGACCAGAACCAGCTGGGTTCTTGCTAAAAACCCCCAAGTATTTTCACCAGGATTTCTCGAAAGGCTTGTCGGTGCTCTCGTTGAAATTCTTGAGCCTAAGGACGATTTGGCAGATATTATTCTAATTGGACCCAATGTCATCGATATTATGACAGGGGCACTGTCGTTCAAGCCCCTATTCGAAAAGTTAAGCTCAATTTTGTCCACCTATTCACTATACCAGCTTTACACAGGCCTTTTGCCTTTAGGACCACCTTGGGTTCAACAAATGATCTCGCATTATTTGGCAGTGATGCCTCTGATTAGAAAAGATGCTGTGCGAACTTTGATTGAGTTTTTGACTGGATACCGAGAGTCCGAGCATGTCAATACAGATCGATTGGCTCAAGTTGTCCAGGTGTTAAAGTCTGTGCCCAAAAATGCTTCCGCTCAAAGTTATGCGAAAGCAGTTGGGTCTCAATTGTTTGCCATACTATCAACAATTGGAATCCCATCTGAAATTACGACCGCGACTGTGAAAATCGTTGTAGATTTGTCTGAAGCTCGCCCGCAAATGCTTGGCACGTTGCGGGACAAGATTCTTGAGCCATTGCTCATACCAAGTTCTAGTTTGGAGCCATCTCTGATGGCTTTAACTAATTTAGCAGGTCGGCAAAGTGGGTTTTTAGAGTATCTGGCCGCTCGCGCTGTGCTACCTGTTTGGGTTTTGTTAGTGTTCTTAACACAGTCCAAGCGTCCAAATGGTTCGACAATGCGAATGTTGGTGGGGCTAATAAACTCAAAACGTGACGGTTCGATTGCCAACGAGATTTCTCAATCGTTAGGCATTGATTCAATTAATGGCATTGGGTTTGGCGCTTCCGACAACGGAGGTGTCGAATCTCGTTCCTCGACTTCTCAGTCCGATGCCATGGATTTCGACCAACTCACACGTCGTATTGATCTGTTTGTGACTGTGCTTGTGAAGTGTGAAGATGAGGTGGTCAGCGGTCTATTTGCTAAAATCATCGCTCGTTACACAGCTGGCGATCGAAGGGACCCGTTGAGTCTTTGGACAGATGTCAAGCTTCTGGAAGTTATTGCCAAGGATCTTAAAGCCAAGTTATTTTCTAACGCGGCCGAAGTTGCTGATTTGGCATTAGGTATTCTTGCAGGCGCAGTTGATCGAGCCTCTGCCCCTGAACGCCTTGGTGGACACAGTGAGGATATGGCCGATAGTGATGATGAGGACGAAGAGGAAGAAAATGACAACGATTTGGTGGCACTCGGCATCTCACTGCTAAGCAGTATTATTCTTGAAGCATTCGCAGACGCCACAGTTGTGAAAAAGATTACTGCAAAGAGGGCTCTTGTTGAAGCTTTAACGAAATCCAGCGATAAAGTTGTTCGCGACAAGAGCAGGCAGTGTTTGGAGCTTATTGACACTGTTCTTCAAGGAGGAGAAATATCTCTGGGTGACGATGATATCAACTTTGACGACTCTGCTGCTTTGCTCAAAACGGCGCGCGAGTCGTTGGCAAATCCGCTTATTCCCGTGCGAGCCCATGGGTTACGGCTTGTGATCGAGCTTATTAGGCGCAAGAATGTAATTTCATTTGATGATGCTATGGAAATTATGCTGGGGGAAGTCAAGGATGATGACTCGTTTATTTATTTGAATGCTATTCGGGGGCTTGAAGCTTGCAGCGTGTTTCATGGCCCCGGTCCTGTGTTGCGCAAACTTGTCGACTATAAAACAAGCAACCTGGACGTTACATTGCGGATTCGGGAAGCTGTAACGCGAATCACTACACTGTTTGGTCCAGCACTTCCGCCGGACGACTTGCGGTATCTCGTGGACTATTTTGCCCAACATTCGCGTCCAAATGCAACCGCGGATGACCGTCTGCGGATGTCTGCTCTCTCGATTTTGGGGCTACTTATCCAGGGTTCGCCGCTGGGACTAACGACTAGCCAAGAAAGCGATGTTGCAGATCTGGTCCTTGGTGTTTTAACACACGAGCGCTCTGAAACCCAAGCAATTGTTAGACGAAGTGCGTTAACACTATTACTTGAAGTTATGAATGCGCGAGCTGAAGGCGGGTTCAAGGATTTGTCTACTTCGGCATTACAAAGTTTGCAGATCCAGCTGAATCTGGCTACGGAAGATTCTGACGAGCTTGTCCGTCAGGACGCCCGAGAAATCGCAACCCATTTCAGTTAGCAAATGACACTTTGGGTCATTACTCTTTTTTCAAAAGACAAAAAAAGCTGTTTTATGAATTTTTAGGATAGTTTAGTAAAATTTCTCTAAATAATGTTAATTTAGCAACACACAGCTCTTGCTCTTTGAACATAGGCTGGAAGCTTCTAAAGAAATCCACCGCCAGTGGAACTGTATTACCTAAGCGATGGAAGTCGCTAGAATTTCAAGTGACGTATGATATAAGTAACCCAAAGGGTTTGCTTCGGGCTGTTGACAAACTACACCTTTGAAAACATGTCTTCTGAATCATATGAGTTTCAGGCTGAGATCTCTCAGTTGATGAGTTTGATCATTAACACGGTCTACTCCAACAAAGAGATTTTCCTTCGTGAGCTTATCTCCAACGCTTCCGATGCTTTGGACAAGATCCGCTACGTTTCGCTCAACGACTCCAAGCAACTGGACAGTGAGCCCGAGCTTTTCATCCGCATCAACCCTCGCAAGGATGAGCACATTCTTGAGATCCGCGATAGCGGTATCGGTATGACCAAGGCCGACCTAGTCAACAATCTGGGTACCATCGCCAAGTCTGGCACCAAGCAGTTCCTGATGGACGCTCTTGCTGGTGGCGCCGATATGTCGATGATCGGTCAGTTCGGTGTTGGTTTCTACTCTCTGTTTTTGGTTGCCGACACCGTCGAGGTTATCACCAAGCACAACGACGACGATCAGTACATTTGGGAGTCTGCTGCCGGCGGCAAGTATACCATCACCAAGGACACCGTCAATGAGCCCCTGACTCGTGGTACTCTGATCCGCATGCACCTTAAGGATGACCAGCTGGAGTACCTGGAGGAGAAGCGTATCAAGGATGTTGTCAAGAAGCACTCTGAATTCGTTGCCTACCCCATCCAGCTCGTTGTGACCAAGGAGGTCGAGAAGGAGGTCCCTGCCGATGAGGAGGAGGAGAAGGTTGACGATGATAAGACCCCCAAGATTGAGGAGGTCGATGAGGAGGCTGAGGAGAAGAAGAAGGAGCCCAAGAAGATCAAGGAGACCGTCACTGAGAACGAGGAGCTTAACAAGACTAAGCCTTTGTGGACCCGTCCCCCCAGCGAGATCACCAAGGAGGAGTACAACACCTTCTATAAGACGATTTCTAATGACTGGGAGGATCCCTTGGCTGTCAAGCACTTCTCGGTCGAGGGTCAGCTCGAGTTCAAGGCTATCCTGTTTGTTCCCGGCCGTGCTCCTTTCGATCTGTTCGATGGCAAGAAGAAGGCTCACAACATCAAGCTGTACGTTCGCCGTGTGTTCATCACTGACGAGTCTGAGGAGCTGATCCCTGACTGGCTCTCTTTCGTTAAGGGTGTTGTGGATAGCGAAGAGCTTCCTCTGAACCTGTCGCGTGAGATGCTGCAGCAGAACAAGATCATGAAGGTCATTCGCAAGAACATCGTCAAGAAGCTCATCGAGACCTTCAATGAGATTGCCGAAGACCAGGAGCAGTTCACCAAGTTCTACACTGCCTTCAGCAAGAACATCAAACTTGGTATCCACGAGGACTCCACCAACCGCGCCTCTTTGGCCAAGCTGCTCCGCTACCAGTCTACCAAGTCTGCTGGCGAGCCTACCTCGCTCACTGACTACGTTACTCGTATGCCCGAGCACCAGAAGAACATCTACTACATCACTGGTGAGTCCACTAAGGCGCTGGAGAAGTCTCCCTTCCTTGATGTGTTCAAGCGCAAGGGCTTTGAGGTTCTCTACATGACCGACCCCATTGACGAGTACGCCGTCCAGCAGCTCAAGGAGTTTGAGGACAAGAAGCTTGTCGACATCACCAAGGACTTCGAGCTTGAGGAGACCGAGGAGGAGAAGAAGCAGCGCGAGGAGGACATCAAGTCTTTCGAGGAGCTCACCAAGACCATCAAGGAGATTCTGGGCGAGCAGGTCGAGAAGGTTGTTGTTTCTGAGTCTCTGGGCCTCACTGCTCCCGCTGCCATCCGTACTGGCCAGTTTGGCTGGTCCGCCAACATGGAGCGTATCATGAAGGCTCAGGCTCTGCGTGATAGCTCTATGTCCTCGTACATGTCGTCCAAGAAGATCTTTGAGATTTCGCCTCGCCACCCCATCATCAAGGAGCTTAAGGCCAAGGTCGATGCTGGCGGCTCTTCTGACCGCGCTGTCAAGGATCTCACCACTCTGCTGTTTGAGACTGCCCTTCTGACTTCCGGCTTTGCTCTCGACGACCCCACCTCTTTCGCCTCGCGTATCAACCGTCTTGTTGAGCTGGGTCTCAACATCGACGAGACTGAGTCTGCTCCCGACGCCGGTGACTCTGCAGATGTCGAGTCCGCCGCTCCCGTTGAAAGCGCCATGGAGGAGGTCGACTAAGTCTAGTTTTGTGAATAGAAACCAACCTAAAAACGTAATTATTTCTGATTCATGTTTTACAATTACCTTTCGCTTTTTAGATTCTACCAGTTCAGTGTCATTTCAGCAGAAATTTCACTGCCAAGATAGCGCAGAAGATTTCATCTCCTTCACCATGCGCAGTAGCCTGCCTGCTTTAATTGGTTTGGGCGAGGTTTTTTTACAGTGTCGATCACTAAAGCAGTAAGATATTAGATCAGGAGAATATAGTGTGGAGATTTTGAAAATTTCTAGTGGAATTCAGTTGAATTTGGGGAATCGACTTCTCGAATACAGGAGTATGGGGGGCAGTTTCAGCACGCTTCTTGAATGCATCAGTAAACCCAAAATGCAACCGTCGCTGCATCTAAGATGCAGGCAGCGAAAATAACTCTGACCCCCCGTCAAGCTTTCTGTCGAAATTTTTTGTGTAAAGCTTAGCGGAATGTCGGGTAATACTTTGTTTTAGAGTTTCTTTACGCCCAAAGCATACAATTAACCGCCTTCTCATTTGTTCCACATCCGGAAACTGCCAGCTAATCAAGGGCTAATCCCCTTGTACCTGCGAACCCCTTGACTAAGCTACATACTCAAGTCGGATTTGCGCAGGAACTAGAGGAGTTGATCGGCCGTGCTAGCAAAGCGATCCCTGGATTTCCCCATTAGGGTGATCTTGCTTCCTTGTACCTGCAGTGGCGGTCTTGGTGTACAGCCGTCAACTACTTTAATGAAAACGTAGAGCTCTATACTAGCTATTGGTGACCCTTGAATAAAGTTTGCGCGAAAAAGACTGTTCTTTTCACCTTGATGCAGGCCTGTATACATGGGAACTCGCGTTGCCAGAATTTAGCCGCATCCGGTGCTGCATGGCCGCGAACTAGGTACACGAGACAGCTATTCATTATGCCAAGATCTGGATCACCTTTTTAACATTCTGTCATATCATTCGGTTTTTTCCACAACAAGTGTGCACGGGTTTGCCAATAATTATTTTGCCTAGACTATGGTTTCCGCTTCGTTGAAGCTGGCACACTTGCCTTCCGGTGAGTTTTCGTTTCTCAGTCCTCCCAGAAAGCCTACTAGAAATTCTGCCGTGCTTCCGCCGCTTCCACCAAAAAGCTTGACGATAAATGCTGAGCTGAAGAGTTTACCATCGACCCAATATAGCCCTCTCACTCCACGCTCGCCTTTGAATTTTGATTCAGAAGATCTCCGCAAACGCCAGATCCATGACTACTACACCTCTAGCCTTGAGGTTTCATTATCAAAGTGCAGCCCGCACCAGAAAAGAATCAGTGGTCATTCTAGAAAATCAAGCACAGATACTGCAGGATCATTTCCTTCTACCCGACTTTCCTACACCAAGCGACTTTCCAGCGGGTCAATCGTCACGACGCCAAGTAGTGTGCCGCAACCAAAGTTTCCAAGAGATATCCCAACAGATAATAAAACACGAAGTTTGTGGTTTCTGGAAACCATTGGCACAGCTCCGGACCAAGTCAATGGCACGTCGATTTCCCCAAGTATTTATTTGCCGCCCAAGTTCTGGGAAATGGCCATTACGGACTCTGAGGTATTCCAACAGCTGGAGAATCGTATTAAACTTATCAAGAAAGTGCTCAAACACCAATCTGGTTTTGAGAATGAATTTGAGCGATTGTCACAAGGTCTCCTCAAGGTCACCCAGGTTTCTCTTGATTCGCATCGCCAGACTACAACCACGACCGCCCCGCCGACCCCACCAATGGAAGGAAAAGGCCCCCGACGGGTTGCCTCAGGCAAAACCTTAGAAGACACTTCGTGGTCAGTGTCCACCGGTTTCCGAAGCTTTTCGCGAAGCCAAAGTAAAGCTGACGCTCTTACCCGATATGCTCAGCTTGCCATGCAGTTATACGAAGCAGTGAAGCGGGAATACGCATTCGGACTCGAAACTGCTTTCGTGGACTTTGTCCTTGATACTCTTGTACCCTGCATGATTGACGATTTCTTCGATCTTCACGCGTTATTTATCAAGTCGGTTTCCGACGTTCTTCATCCTGAACTGAATCTCTAATCAATCTAATAACAATCTCTCTTTCATTCACCAATCTGTATAGTCAAATTTCCGCAGCTCGGTCTCTGAAGATTCGACTTCTTTCTGGGCTTTGCGACGCATGAAGAAAATAGGACAGTCTTTAGACGAGCAAATGACGTCCTGATGCAGACTTCCCTGGCATCGCTGGCATTGTGTCCACAATCGAGCGAATTTTTCTTGGACACCATTCAAATCCGACACAGACTGCAAATAGAGTTCTGGAACCCGGTCGACACAATTCTCACATACCGCGCCTTTGGCGAACTTTCCTCGCAGTGGCCGTTTACAGCCTTTGCATAGCTCCGTTTTCACAGCAAACTTCATAAGACCGCCAGTCGTCGGTGTGACCTTGGAAATAGTTCTAGTGTGGCTACCGGTCAAAAGCTGGTTAGCCTTTTCTCCAAGAATAGGCTCGAAAATACGGAGCAGAGGTTTACTGAGCTGGTTGGTCAAGTAGTACTCTGTGTCAATCGGAATATTGTTCTCTAGGACGTAGATAGGGTCCTCACTCTTTTGATAATTCTTCATCCCAGCTGCACCGCGAATAATGACATAGGCAACGCGGTCGCCCAAAGCCGGTGCAGAGCCAGGATCCCGAGCTCGCATACGTTTGGCTAAGGCAACATGAGCCTGTTTGTCACCGTCGTCGTAATTGTCTTTCGATAAAGCCTTGGTGATAACAAGTTGGCTGAGATCCACGCGGTTTTGAAGCAAATCAGAAATCACTCCCTTGACGTAATTCTCGGCGCCCTTGACATCGCGATCAATAAGAATTCGATTGAGAGCAGTTTCAATAACATTCTGGACAAGCTGGCAATTGTCACGGCGAACAGTTTCAATGCCTTTTGTATCCATTTTATCGTACTTATCGGTGCGGGTCCAGTATAATCCCGCGTATCGCTTTTTGTTAATGAGCAAATAAGGGTAGTAAACTTTCTCAAACTCGAGTTTGATCGGATTTACAAATGTGTCCGACACAAGGTCCGCGGCTTCCTGGCCCAAAGCCATACACTTATCAAGTTCCTCGGGACCGAATTTGACCATGACAGAGTCCGTGTCACCGTAAATAACCTTTGCGTCATGGTCGTACCCGTTCTTTTTGGTGTAATGTTCCTCAACCATGTTCTTTGTATGCTCAATCATATCACGACCAAATGCAGTGACCGACGAAGAAATAGCGAGACAGGGTAATTTACCAATTGTAGCACCAGTGAAGCCATATACAGAGTTGGCGGAAATTTTCAGGGCGAGCTGACGGCCATCCAAAACTGCGCGGCGGAAAGGGTCAGTCTCCTTTTTTAAATCCGCCTTAGCGCGCTTTCGAGCGGAAATAAGCTCATGCAAAATGATAGGAAGCAGGCCCCGACGGATTTTTGAAGTCACAAACATGTCGCCCGTAGGGGTGCGAATGTAGTCTTCTCCTTCCTTGAGGTTCAGACGCTCGATAGTCGATCGGTCGTCAAGAAGAGTGGTGTAGCACAAGTTATGGGCCATCATGATACTCGGGTACAGACTGCTGAAATCCAGGGTGGCAATTGGGTTGCTGTAATAGCCGCGAACAGGCTCAATGACAGTGGCACCTTCGTACTGCTCGTCGCTGGATCCCTCCTGCTTCATATTGGGCACAACCATGCCAACTTCGAGAGCCTTGCGGAAGAGCTGAGATACGACCTTGATTTGCTGGCCACGACTCAGCAAATAAGATAAAGGCACACCGGTGACACGGGCCATTTCTGTCATGTTAACAAGAGTCATAAGCTTGTCCATAAGACGCAAAGGCAAATAAGAATCCTTAAGACAGTAAACAGCTAGACGATGGCGCGACTCTGCATTGCCATTTTGTAATTCGGTGATGATTGAGTGATGGACATCTTCCTTTTGCTCCTCTAGGAATTTCGCCGAAACAGCATTTAACGAGTAGCTGCGTAGTTTGTATTCACGGCGAATATATTGCAGCATATCAATTTGAATACGACCCTCCACATTAGTAGCCTTATTCTCCAAATTTCCATATGCCTTTGATGAGAATTTTTCGAGTGAAATTTCGTTCCGCACGTTCTTAAGTCGACCGAAATATGGGAACTCGGAAAGCTTGAGAGCTTCAGCACGATTGATAAGGTATGGGAAATCAAAATTTGCGGTGTTGTACCCAATAATAACGTCCGGATCGACCTCATTAACGAACTTTGACCAATTAAGCAGCATATCCTGTTCGCGCTCGTGCTCCAAAACTTGCGTACCCGCAATCTTAGAGCAGGTACCAACAGTAAAGACGTTTCGTACAAATGGGGTTGTCTCACCTTGAACTTGTACCATATTAGCAATCTGAATGACCGGGTCAATAGAGGCATCAGGGAAAATACCCTTTCTGCCAGCACACTCGATATCAAAGCTGAGAATACGCAGCGGGGCGGACTTCAGAAACTCTCCGTCCGGCGGATGAGAAACAAGGTCCTTGTAGTTGATAGAGACTTCCAATTGTGCTCTAGACTTGCGACTGGATTCCGGAACGACGTGGAATTTGCCAGCTGGAAGTGTTAACCAGGACATACCAGTTATATGGCAGTCTACTGTGCACCGCAGAGTATAAGAGATATTGTCAAAGGTAGTGCTGCTGAATTCGTAATTTTTGAACTGGATGTTCCGCCTTTCAAATGCACCGCGCATCCTAGTTACTACGCTTGGGTCGCTACCAAAGATCTTGAAAAAGGGGCTCTTGTGGTCCGACCTATAACCCCAAAGCCCCTGCTTCATGACAATTTCAATTTTAGCAAGTCCAGGAAACTGTTCGCGTAGCATTGCAGCGAACTGCTTGACGTCTGCGTCACTGAAGGGCTCGCTAACGCCGTCACGAAGGATTGGTACTGGTAAATAGAAATAGTGAAGAAACCCCGTCACATCGCACATGATTGAGTTACCTGCATCCGTGACACCGAAAAAGCGGATAATGCTCTGACCGTTGACCATGGTTTCGTCGGCATCGATCTGCTGAAAAACAATGTCCCTCGAAGCAAAGTCTCGTGGGGGCTCAGGCCGAGCCCAGATCTGGTCATCGGCGTGAGACTTTTGGGAATGAATTGCAGTCAAATCCTCTTCAAACTGAGTTGGCTGTGTCCGCGCACGTTTGCTGGGGTCTTTGCCCGGCTCTTGCGACCGTTTTACTACAATAGACATTGTCGAGTCGCGACGCGTAATTTGTAACTACAATTTGTAACTATAATAATTTAATAATCACTGCTGTCCTTTTGCTTGCAGGGTTGACCTGGGCATATATTTGGACCCAATTTTTTTTTCTCATTTTTATGATAATACTTTCTATATCTAAAATTCAATCAAATGTCAGAGAAGTGATGGTAGAACAGTCCAGTGAATAGGTCTTCGGGAGCTTTCTTTAGGTTTCCAAAGTGGAAAATCAAGTCAGCTGCCACGAGGCCTTATCACTGATAAAACCTCTAAGCTCCCAACACCAAGATTTTTTTCCTTCATTGCCAAACCGCCACTAGTGAAAATGTCCTCCACTGGCGCGGACACTAAGAGCGGGTCAGCATCAAGACGAGAGCATGCTCAGGGGAACCAGGACCGGTCATATACACCCGAGCAACATGAGGCAGTGAAGCGGGTAATGGCCTGTGAGGCCACGGATTTTTACGAGATTCTCCGCATCAAAAAAGACTGCACCGAGACTGAAGTCAAGAAAAGCTATCGCAAGCTCGCGCTTGTTATGCATCCCGATAAAAACGGTGCTCCACAAGCCGATGAGGCGTTCAAGCGCATTTCAAAAGCTTTCCAAGTGCTTAGCGACAAAGACAAAAAACGAATTTACGATCAAACAGGCGCGGATCCGGACCAGCGAGGAGGTATGCCATCCGGTGCTTCGCCATTTGCGCAGGGCGGCCAGCCATTTGCCCGCGGTGGGATGCACGGCGGGTTCGACCCGGAGGATATCTTCTCGGCCTTCTTTGGCGGCCAGGGCTTCGGTGGTGGCCAGGGCTTCGGTGGATCCCCGTTTGGTGGCTCTCCATTCGGCGGCGGAGGCGCACAATTTGGTTTTGGTGGCCAAAACGGCCCACGGGTATACACATTCAACGCTGGCAATCCGTTCGCACAATTCACGGACCAGGCTCGGCGGCGGACAGCTGGCCAGGCTCAGAATGGCCAGCAACAGCAGCCTCAGTCGCGGTGGCAGGCCCTTTGGCAGTTTTTGCCTCTTTTATTTGTGATTGTGCCGTATCTGTTTTCCCTTTTTGCTGGCGGCGACTCGACTCCGGCTATGCCGAGATTTAGATTCAATCCGGAACCCCCCCTTGTTTTTGAACGACACACCCCTAGATTTGGCGTGCCTTTCTACGTTAATCCGAGAGAGGTCGAGAACCTTTCGTCGGCTAAGCTTCGTCGGCTTGACCGCGAGGCCGAAACAAAATACATTTCGCAACTGCGGGTGAATTGCGAGCGGGAACACAGGTATCGCGAGCAGCTGATGCGTGATTCCATGGGCTGGTTCACTCGGGATGAAGAAAAATATGAGCAAGCTCTTAATTTCCCGGTCCCGCACTGTGCGCGTTTAGATGAGCTCGGCATTCGACTCAACTCGTGAGTTTCCCCCCTCTAGTACTATATATTTGAAATGACCTTGGCTTTAGAACTTTTTTTTTTACTTTATTCGCTGAAATTGCCAAGAGGCTCTATCTATCAGGATGCATAATGACGTTTAGCCGGTGAACAGGGTTGGCTTAGTATTTATAAAATTCACCGAGGCAACCACATTTAGCAATGCAGATAGCGCCCCACATTGTGGCATTGTGGACGAACTAAACAATTCCCTTATCGGCTTTTTTGTGTGATTAATGTGGACAAAAATTGAGAGTTCATGCCCACCAATTTATGCAGAGATCGATTCCATGAATTTAGGTTCTGACGAACTCTAGAATCCCATTGACATCGAGACTTTTAAACAAAGAAGCGTCAATCGTGACGTTCAACCTCAATTAATGCTAGTATATCCGTAAAGTATCTAAATATCTATCTTGCAAACCTCTCTCGGGTTTGGTTTTTTTTTTTTTTTTTTTTTTTTTCCACCGCCTTAGTTTACTACGCAGCAGCACCCAGCCTGGGCGCTTATATTTTTAGCAGATTGTCCTGGCCCGGCTTCATACGACCACCCCCTATCAAAAAAAAAAACCCACTCGCACTCAGCGGTAATTACTCCCAGCGCAAAACATCGTTGTTCAATCGAAAACGAAAATTATTACAACCTCACAATCGCTTGAACGATGAGTACCCCCCCTGATGACCCGTTCAAGCGCAATAAGCCCAAAAATGTTCGTTTCCCAGAGGATCACGAGATTAGCTCGGTTAGAAACAGTCCGGAATCTCAATCTTTACACAGCAATGATGGCACCAGTGACGTGCCGCCTCCTTTAACGACATCGTCACGTCCTGGTCCGCCCCGGCGGGTCAATTCACAGTATGGAACTCAACATCTGCCAGCCAGCTCACTTGACGATAGCGATGAGGACACAGACGCTGATAGCGATGATTCGGAAAGTGGAGATGAGCAGACCCGCTTCAATACGCTCGCAAACCGCAATGTGGATACGGACCCTCCGCTTCTGGCCCCTCCTGATCTCCATGTGACCCCACCTCCTCTTTCGGATAGCAATATGCAAATGTACGGCGGCCTTTTAGACGTTGGTGCCAGAACCAGCAGTGGACTAGCACCAGGTGCATCGACGGCAGATGAAGAAAACCCTTACGAACTTGAAGAAGAGTACCGACAGCGCCGAAATCAACTGCTGAGCTCGCTGGAAAAGGATCACATGGCTCATTCTATGCCTGCCAGCTTGTCTGGATCCCCTACTCTTCACCCTAGAACGATAGGCCACGAAGAAAACGATGATGTGCCTGACTTTCCCCATCACGAACATGTCTCCCGGGCTCACGAGCTGAACGACACCGAGCTGGAAGCCCGGCTCCGCCAACTTGAAGCTGAGGCAGCATCTTCGCATCGAAGGCCATTTTTTGCGGATACTGAATCGGGAATTGTGGTTTATGATGAGAAGCAGCCCAACCGGAGTTCATTTGAACCCCCAGAAGAAGGTGTCCGGCCTCGCCGGTCGATTGAATCTCGGCGCTCAGCCACCTCTGCGCGTAGTCGTACGTCCGCAGAACGGGCCGCCCAGCTCACTGAAGACGCTAGAGCTGAGGCCCGTGATTTGGCTGCGCAGCTCGTTAACAAACATGTTTCCAAACCGAAAGCATCCTCCGGTTCATCCGACGATCTATACGTTGCAAACAATAACTATCTTATGAACGCCGGATTAATGGATATGGACGTGGGCGAGGACAATGCCAGTGCTGAGTTGCGTGATGAAGAAGCACCCGAACCGCAAATTGAGGGTGGAGATGGTTCTTACATCGCACCGCCCAAACGGGTCAAAGAAGGTGTGCTAGGTGCACTGTTGAGACTGTACGCCGAAGAAGATGATGAAACTAGGTCACAAACAACCTTGGTGAGTTCTGCAAACTCTCCGTCGACGTCAGGATTCAACTCTCCTGTTGAATCCCCGCTCATGTCTCCCAATTCGTCCCCACGCCAATCTCTAACCCCGACGTCACCCTTGTCCATCACTGACGAACCACACCGCCCGGATTACTTTCGTTCGCATTCGACAGACGAGGTTCGTCCAGGTGGTAAAAAGCGTCCGAAATGGTTGCGTCATCGTAGCACGCACTCTGTTATGTCTCTCGGCAAGCTGGCGGCTGGATCCATGAGCACGTTAGCTCCAAGCAGTGCCGACATGTTACACGCTATTCATAAGGATCGTCGTGAAAAGTCAGAAAAACCCAAGTCCAAGTCTCATGACAAGCAGGCGGCCAAGGTCAGAGCTCAGGCCAAAGCTCAGGCCAAGGCCGAAGCCCGTCGTCGTAAGAAGGCTCGCATGGCTGAGCGCTACCGCATCACGATTCATATTGCAGACGTGCTCCAACGCCAGCGGTTCATTTTACGAATGGGTCGCGCCCTTATGCTGTTTGGTGCACCATCACATCGCTTGGAAGAGTATCTAGTGATGATTGCCAGAGTGCTCGAGATCGACGCCCAGTTTCTTTACATGCCCGGATGCATGTTGGTATCGTTCGGTGACGTTACGACGCACACGTCCGAAACTAAGCTTCTGCGAGTGACTCAGGGCCTGAATTTGGTGAAACTGGACCGTACTCATGCCATTTATAAGAAGGTTATTCACGATGAGATGGATCTTGAGCAGGCGAGCGAGGGAATTGATGAGATTCTCGCATCCAAACCGCTGTACAACAAGCACCTTTCTGTTTTATTTTTTGCATTGGCCTCAGCTAACTTTTGTGTATTCAGTTTTGGTGGCTGGTGGTGGGATATCCCTATCACTTTCTGGATCGGTGGCATGGTGGGCTTTCTTCAAGTATGGGTCGCGCCGCGATCCGATTTATACAGCAATGTTTTTGAAGTCAGTGCCTCAATTTTGGTGAGTTTTATTGGTCGTGCCATGGGCTCTATATGGCGACATGGTGAGCGGCTGTTTTGCTTCTCGGCAATTGTTCAGGGCTCACTGGCGCTTATTTTGCCAGGGTACATTATTTTGTGTGGCTCATTAGAGCTTCAAAGCAAAAATTTAGTTGCGGGCAGCGTACGCATGTTTTACGCCATTATTTACTCGGAATTTCTGTCCTTTGGCATAACTTTGGGGTCCCTCATCTACGGATGGATCGATACCGGGGCCACATCAGAAACGGTTTGCCATCGTAAATTGGACGACAAATGGAAAATTCTGTTCGCTCCGCTAGCACCGCTATTTTTGGGTATGGTAAATCAGGCAAGCCCGCGGCAGCTGCCGACCATGATTTTTATTGCATGCGCTGGATACTGTGTGATTTACTGGGTCCAGCGAGCAGTTCCCTCTGCATCATCCTTCACATCCGCCATTGGTGCCTTTGTGGTTGGTATCTTGGGCAATCTACATTCTCGCATTGGTCACGGCCTTGCATTTGCTGCTATGCTGCCAGGCATTTTCGTGCTTGTTCCAAGTGGTGTAGCCTCTCAAGGCTCGCTTGTTCAAGGCATTGTACTTGCCAATGAAATTGTTTCCAATACCACCAAGAAAAACGAGACCCAGGGGGGGGAACAGCAGGGCGATCCTAGAGGCACTGCTTCTTCTACGACGTTAGGCACGACCATGACTCAAGTCGCAGTGGGTATCACTGTAGGATTGTTTGTTGCAACTCTTGTGGTTTATCCACTTGGTTCGCGCAAGAAGCGGTCCGGTCTTTTTACATTTTAGCATTCGTTATATTTATTAACCCTCATTTATATACCATCCTTCAACGCTCTTTTTAATTGCTCTCTAGAATGGGCGTTTGACATGTCACCAGTGCAATTCTCACCAGTTTATTTTGCCATCAGTGACGGTGAAACTCTTTGTAGGCTACCACAACTTGGATACACCAACCTGTCATCCAATTTAGGTTGATAAAAGTGTGAGAATCTCTGACCAATATGCAGTGTTGCTGCAGAGACGCGATTTGTGCATAATGCACTAGTTAATTAGTGGCTAGGGTTCAGACCTCCGTTACCTCACGCGCCAGGCTTTAACCCTTTTTTTTCTCAACATCGAATCATTTGCATCCTCCATCTCACTTGATAAATTTTTCTGGACTCTCGAGTGCAAACTCATCATTGAAACCCAAGCGTACCGACCTGAGTCTGCCATAGCCGACTCTATCAATCTTTGAAGTTTTTTTTCGTCCACGTGCCCCCTCTTTTCTCTACCTTGTCTACTTTTTTACCCCCTGTGATCTTGTCAGCGGGCCACAAATTTCTTAATCTACACCATCTTGTGAATTGGCAAAGTATCATGTCGCAAGTACTACAGACACCGCCTCAGGCATCTCGAACTAGGCCTCTTTCCGTTTACACTCCGTTCACAACCTATATGGACTCGGCAGTTCTTCCTGCAAACCTACCGCCGTCTATGACGGACGGAAGCTCCTCGCCGCTGTTTTCTTCGCCGCAAACATCAATGCACAGCAGCCTTCCTAGTTATACTGGGCTTACACCGCTTAAAAATGCTGGTTGGCAGTACTCAGCTTTGCACAACCTGCCATCGTCCCCGCCGGACCCTTCGGCGGCTGTTCCCATTGCTGGTAATCCAGCTTCCTCTAAATCCCTGCAGCCTCCCTATGAGCTGAACCGACTAGAGAGCTCAGACTTTGCCGCGGCTATTTCCCGGCGCAAAAATGGCCCCGGTTCAACAAACCTGACAGCCAACCTACCCACCGGCGCAGCTCGACAGCTGAAACGCAGCCGGGACGCTTTTGAAGTCGAAAAGCAGGCTGGACTACTACCTAGTCATTTGCCTGACTCGGAAGATAGCGAATATGACATGCCCAAAGCAAAGTTTCGGTTTGTCGTTGATCAAAACGGCCATGTCTCTGTGCGCAGTCCTAAATCCGCTGCTGAGCGCCAACGGGCCAAAAAGCGCAACTCGTTAAGCTCTAAGGAGATTGACTCTATTCTGAGTGCAGACTCTGACTCTGAATCCGAGTCTGAATTCGGAACAGACGCAATTGCCGCCAATGATGCCGTATCGGCATTTGCTAGAACCCTCGCTCGCTCGCGGGTTGGCCAACTCGAAAATAAAACCAAGCATGGCATCCGCTCGTCAAGTCATACTGGCGACAGTTTGGAGATGTCGTACGGTGCTTGCTACCCTGAACGAGAACCTCGAACGCCTACCTCTTCAGGAACCACCGACGGTTGCGCTCGTATTTCCCGTTTGCTTCAAGGTTCGACAGCCACGCCGCCTGGTGCGGTATTTGGATTCGATGCCATGAATGCATACGCAACAGGAATGACACCTTACTTACCGCGGTCCTAAGGCCTCTATTTAATGTATTATAATTCTTTTCCCTCCACGTGCTGAGCTGCTGACTTATGGTCTGGGACTCGATCAGTGCAGAAATTGAAAATGGTAGTTACCATTGTTTAATTTGCACAAATGAGATCCGACCAGCGTCTAGAATATGGTCTTGTTCAGGGTGCTGGCGAGTTTACGATCTCAAATGTATCCAAGACTGGAGCTCCCGAAAACCTGAAGAACCTTGGCGTTGCCCGCACTGTGCAAAACACTTTACGGTTCGAAGACTGAAATATCGCTGTTGGTGTGGGAAACAAACGAATCCAGACCAGATCCCAGGAATTCCTCATAGCTGTGGACAAACCTGTGGTGCCAAACTCAAGTGCCCACACCCCTGTACGAACATATGCCACCCTGGGCCCCATCAAGAGTGCACAGCCATGGGGCCGCGAATTCGATGCTTTTGCGGTAAACACGTAACGCAAAAAATGTGCAGTGACACACAATACGATGGTTTTAGCTGTAATGAGCCATGCGGTAAACCATTTAAATGCAAACAGCACAGTTGTCGCCGAAAATGCCATCGCGGTCGGTGCGGGCCTTGTCCGGTGCGAGTAAATTCACGATGCTATTGTGGATCAACATCTAAAAAAGTGCCCTGCCCAAAATTGGATCCAGACAAAAATGGAGGCGATTTCTCCTGCGAATCGACATGCGGAGCAGTGCTAGATTGTGGTCATCATTTTTGTCAAAATAAATGTCACAAATCTAGACCACACATTTGCGATCTCAAACCCACACCTAATGAAACCTGTCACTGCGGTAAGTTCACTACTGTTGATATCCTGTCTAAATCCCGCAAATCGTGTTTAGAACCAATTCCTTCCTGTGGGAAAACCTGTGGTCGAACGCTGGCCTGCGGTCATGAGTGTCGAGAAGTGTGTCACTCTGGTCGTTGTCCTCCATGTAAAGTGGAGTGTAAAGTAACATGTCAGTGTGGTTCGACAAAATTCACCGTGAAATGTGGCGACCCGACCCCACACTGCCAGAAAAAATGCGGAGCCCAACTGCTCTGTTCCCGTCATCGATGTGAACGACTATGCTGTCCATTCGCAAACTCGCAACCTCAAAAGCGAGGTCGGAAACGAGTCAGTCTCGAAGAGATCATGACTGGCTTGACAATATCTGAGGAAGAGTCGGCAGCTCATATGTGTACACAAATCTGCGACCGAGTGTTAGGCTGTCAGGAGCACCGGTGCCGTCAATTGTGTCACCCCGGAGGTTGTCCACCGTGTTTACGTTCTTCAAGCGAAGACTATATCTGTCCATGTGGTAAAACACATCTTTTGGCGCCAATCCGCTGCGGAACGCCAATTCCAAGCTGCACGTCCCAGTGCCATCGTCCTCGTGACTGTGGACACAATGCGCTGCATAGGTGCCACGACGACGACAAACCATGCCCACCATGTCAGCAATCAGTGTTCATACCATGCATTTGTGGCCGGAGCAAAGTTAAAGTGCCCTGTCGCAACCGCGAGCCCCGGCAGTGCGTCTACGAATGCGCTAATCTACTTGACTGCGGCCACCGATGCCGAACAGTGTGTCACTCGGGCGAGTGTCCACCATGTGAGTCTCTATGCATGCGAACGTATGAGTGCCGCCACAAGCACACTGCGAAATGCCACGGTCAAAGCAGCTGCGGCGAGTGCTCAGCCCGGGAGGTAGCTGAATGTCCATGTGGACATTTAAAATGTGAGTACGAATGCGGTGAGGACGTTGAAATTTTTTGCAATGAAACGTGCTTTAATACTGAGCCGCCGTACGCCAGTCTACTGCTAACAATGTTCCAAGACGAGACTGCATGGTGCCGCTCTATCGAAAATGAGACCCGGCAGTTTGTCGCCAACCCTGACGAGAATCGGCACTGGTTTAAGCCGATGAAAAAACACAAGCGGCGATTTGTACACTATCTTATTGAGCATTACGGACTCAAAGGGACGTCAATGGACTATGGTCCAAATCGGGCTGTCTTAGCTACAAAAACCCCGGGCACGTGGCTTCCAGCTGTCAAACTTGCCCGAGCGATCAAGCTTGCACGCCTACATGGTGTCACTCTACCTACAGCAAGCACTGAGGAGGAATTTGATAGTTCATGATTTCGGCAGCAAGCTATTCATGCACACGGCCGATTTAGATTGCTCAACGCCAAATATGCAATCTGTCGGGGTTGCCCCAGCAGCCGGTGACATATTTGGGCAAAGAATGTCTCATGAGTAACTCTGAATTGGGTAAATCTAAGATTTAACAGCCCAAAATAGGGCAAAAGCCAGTAAAAATGGTAACCTCCTTGTAAATCTAAAAATGCAGCGATGCTCTGGGTCTATCAATCAGATCAAATGCAGCATATATAAACTTTTCACGACATTGACGCGAACTTCTCTACGCGTCGCTTTGCTATTTTATACTCCACCAGCCAGCAACCTTGAAAAAACTCATCTGCACCATACGCCCGACGTGAGGTGGCTAAAATTAGGCATGCATGCCAGCAGGTACCGGTTTGGCATCCGTTTTGAGATCGGGGTAGGTTTTTTTTCGGCTTCCATTGGGACGCGCGAGAGAAGGGCATTTGACCTAACCCTGACCCAGGCCTTTTAGATGCTCCCAAGATTCCTTCCTGTTTCAAACAAGGATCGCCGAGTGTTGAACGACAGAACCACCGAGCAAATTTTACCCCTCTTTCGAAAAAAAACGCCACGGTAATCATTTGGCTGCACTCTTTTTGATACCACTAGTTCGTTCTTTTTAATTTGTTTGGTCAAAAAATGCTGCTTCACACGGGACTGCTTCTCGGTAGCCTCGCAGGGCTATCGCTGGCATCATCGGCTGGGTATATCGAAATGGAACTGGAATCGAGCATGGGCACCAAGTCGCCACTTGATCGGTATCAGAAGCATATTGAGCGTCGTGACGGTAGTTTTGAAGTCGACTTGACCAACATGGCATCGTACTACCAAGTCAAGGTGTCGATTGGTACTCCGAGCCAGGACATTCTTCTCACTGTTGATACTGGGTCGAGCGACTTGTGGGTGCTTTCTTCACAATCTGATGAGTGCGAAAAGGGATTATGCCCCATGGGTGCCTCGTTTGACGAGTCAAAATCGTCTAGTTTCAAGGGTGACACCTCAAATATGTTTGGAATTCAGTACGGTGATGGCACGTCTGCCAAGGGCTACTGGGCCCAGGATTCGCTCACGCTGAATGGTCAGACCATCCACAACGGTAATTTTGCACTAGCAACTTCAACATCGTCCAATTTGCCCGTGTTTGGCATCGGCCTGACCGCTGGCGAGACGGCCAAAACAAAATACGATAATGTGCCTGTCCAACTTAAGCAGCAGGGCCTTATCAAAACCATGGCTTATTCTCTCTGGCTCAACGATATTGAGGCTAAAAAGGGCTCGCTGCTCTTTGGCGGTGTCGACCACTCAAAGTACACTGGCCAATTACAGAAAGTGCCCATGGTTAACGACGGCCAAATCAACCCTGGAGGCGATGCGAGTGACGCTACATCTCTCAGCATCATGCTGCACAAAATCTCGGTGTATAGTCCCGACAATATGGAGGCAGATGTTGTTTCGACCTCCATGGCCGTGCTTTTAGATTCGGGAACCACACTGTCTTATCTGCCCACCGATCTTGTGAAGGCGGTTGGCCAAGCCGCCAACGCGACGTGGTCAAACTCGCTTAACATGAATTTGCTACCATGCGACGTTGAGGGCGGTATGACTTTTGACTTTAGCGGTATTCGTATCAGCGTGCCATTCCGCCAAATGCTCATGAACATTAAGTCAAGCGACGGTAGCGAAGTAACTCTGGACAATGGCAAAGAGGCATGTGCTTTGGGTGTCCAGGGATGGACCAGATCCCAATACATTCTAGGTGACACTTTGCTGCGTGGCTGCTATACCGTGTTTGATTTGGACAACAAGGAAGTGGCGCTGGCGCCTATTAATTACTCCCCCTCGTCGCCGAATGTCGAGGCGATTGACGGCCAGATCCCCTCGGCCAGTCAGGCTCCTTCTTACTCGTCGACAAGCACAGGCACTGCGTTTTCGACTCTGCAGCTCAAATTCACCGCTATGCCTTCGTCTGAGGTTGCCCAGGCTGAGCCTACTGTCTCATCCGCCATGTCTTCCGCCGTCTCCTCTTTTAGCTCTTCCGCTACGACCTTGTCCTCTGTGTCTTCTTCTGTGTCGTCCTCTGCCCCCACTTCTGGATCGTCTTCTAATCTTTCGTCGGCTTCGTCTGGCTTTTCATCTTCCGCTGAATCTTCGTCAATTGGGTCCTCTGCTTCCTTCAATGTCTCTGCCTCCAGCTTTGCCAATTCGACATCGGCAGCAGCCTCTACAACCGTTACGACTTCTTCGGCGAAATCTACCACCTCAACTCACACTTCTTCGTCTGCGACCGCGACCCGGGCCGCAGAAACCTCGCAAAAGAAGAAAAACACTGCAACCCTTATTCCAGTACCGCTTGGTCTGGGTGCCATCATGTTTTTGACTATTTTAACACTTTAAGAACAATTAAAATAATAATATAACAGCTCTTAATTAATTACGTCAGGTCTTCTTGCTCCGGAACTTGTTTTGGAGTTTGGCAAAGAACGATTTCTTCCCCTCCACTTCTTCCTTTCTGTCGCGCTCAACGCTGTGAGACCAGCTGGGCGACATAGCGGGCGAGATTATGTCTTCCTGAGCCTTGCGCTTAGCAGGATCAGTTGCAGTGGGGTCAACAAGTAAAGAGTCGGCCATTGGGTCTTTTACAAGGAGAAGAAAGTGATGAATAGGATGAATGTAGATCCTCAAGGCGTTACGGAGATATCGCCATCGGCGCGGCTCCCCCTTACCCTTATCTTCCCGCATACCGGGCGACTCTAACCAAGATTCCCAAGGTAAATTTGGAATTCAGATGACGATATTTGTGCCTTGGTCACATTAAACTGCCAGCCAGCCTACCTTGGCACGCGACCAGCTAAGCAGTGGCTAGACATTCAATTGCCTGCCAAAAATCATATCAACTCGTGAGCCTTACCTAATTCCAGAAAAAACCCATATGGAGCCAAGAAGTTTCCCGCCAGACGTTTTCGCTCGGCTGGCTCCGCAAATATACTTTGAGCGACATATTGAACAAAATGTGCGTCCTACAGGCCGCCAGTTTACGGAGTTTCGTCCATTAGTTATCCAGCAAGGCCAGCAAAGTGAGCTAACCTCGTCAGCTCTTGGATCAGCAGTGGTGCGAGCAGGCCAAGCTACGGTCATTTGTGGTATTTCGGGTGGCCTCACCGATTTCGAAAACGAAGGTGGTGTCTATCCAAATGTAGAAATCCACCGCGGTGGTCGTGCAGGTGCGCCTACCCCTGAAGAAATGCTGCTGTCCCGGAGGGCACACGAGCTGATCCAGACGGCGAAAATCGATCGAGCCAACTTTAAAATCGACATTGAAAACTCATTGGAACCTTGTCACAAAGAACTTGTGCTCAACGCCAGCATCAGAGTGCTCAGCCGGACTGGGCCTTGCCTGGATCTCGTTTGGGCTGCGCTGGCCGCGGCTCTGCGCGACACGAAAATCCCGTTGTTTGCCCAGGACGAACGTTCACAGCAAATTGTACCGACAGACGAACGCAAACCATTGGTGCTACCTAGCACTTTCCCCGCAACGGTAGCTACAGTCGGTTTACTGCCAAACGGAACTGTGCTCGCGGACCCTGATGGGCCAACTGAGGAAAGCTGCATTGCAAACTATGTGACAGCTGCTAAAACAGATACAGGCATGCTCACAAAGTTCAGTCTGTTGTGTCCCGATTTGGACGAAGACGTAGGGGTCCAAAAAGTTGAAGAAATTCTATGTCTTGCTACGCGGCCTGTTGCTCCAGCTTAAAACAGGGTTTCAAGCTGTTCCAATTCTAAAGCATCATCTAAATACTTTTGCACCTCTTCGTTGCGGCGAATGGCCTCGTCAGTAAGGAGGCCCTCGAATTTGATGACCTCGGCAGGGGGAATTGTCTTACGGCGAACCTTAAAGACGTACTTGGCAATTCCGAAAGCGTGAACTTTGCCATTGCGCACAAACTCACCAGCCACAAAGATCCACTTATTATTCCAGCCCAGAATTCTAGTCCGCACATTGTACCAGGTGTATACTTTGAGCTCACGACGGAATACCATGTTAACCGATCCGAGGGGACTGTACACCCACTCACCTCGGCCCAGCTTGATTTCAGGGTCTTTGAATTCTAAGTAGAACTTTCGGAACACTTTCGTGAGTAATTCTCCACGGGCAAGATCAAAATCGCTAAAGTATGTTGAATTCGATTTGTGGAAGTTGAAATCCATCTCCATCAGCGAGGAATACTGCCAGTAGTCGCACTTCATAAACACATCTTTGACCGGTCGCGGCCGCAAGTAGAAATTCAACAAGAGCCGCCGCCAGAACCGGTAATGGAATGCAAGCGGCCAGTTTTTGACATTCAGTAGCAGCAGCAAGGCCACCACAACCTTCACCAAAGGAGTCGGCATTATGACAAAGCTCCTGGCGATAGATTCAGTTATATGCGACCAGACCTGCACTAAGAGAGTTGCTATGCTAATGCTATGCTAATGCCATGCTCATGCCAAGTGGATGCTGCAATGACGCTGTTGGACTACCGTTGAGAAATTGAGAGATCTTAAGTATGCGAAACCTTGTGAGACTTGCCCATGAATTTTGTTTTAGATTTTTCAGTAGCCGGAGTTAAAGCTGTCGACCGTTTGTATTTGTGGGGGTCCTTTTTGCTGAGGGCCTTGCGGTCCCTGGCACCTTTGCCGCCCTCCCAAAATCGCGTCCGCCGAGTTGTGTAGTCCGCCCCACAAAATTTACACTCCTCGACAAAATTCTGCTCGCGAGAGCAATATCCACACACCATGCGACTCGCGGCGTCAGCTATATGGCCCATCTCAGCGTCGTGACAGCGATCACAGGGGAAAACTCGTTTACAGCAGCTGAACCGGAACCACCGCTGCGATTTACGATAATGGCTGCATGCACCGTTTTTTGGTAGCGGTGCACCTTTGATTAGATGGACTTTGTCGGTTGAAACAGGGCGGCCCACAACGCGAGCGTCCCCAAGCGTATCAGTTGTCAACACATCGAAACGGAACAGATCAATAAATAGCGTCAGCTTACTGTGACAATTGCGGCAGTTCTGCGTAATTCTGCGTCCAAAATCAGGTTGTTTAAACAGAGGACCTGGCTCACTGCACTGCCCACAAACTGGTTGATAAGTTGACGGGAGTAGATCGCCGGCAGTTCCACCTGAAATATCCAGGAAACCAAGCGTTGACGAAAAGGAGTGCACATACTCTTTTCGAAAAGCAGCCATAAGGCCCAATCCACATTTTTCGCAAGGTTCTGTACGAGGTTTAGATTCCGAAGCGTAGGGACCGGGAACCAGGTTGGAAAAGGGATGCATGTGTTTACACCGACCACATTTGACAAGCACATTAAGGCTCACAGCTTCAAGCAAAGCGATATTTTCCATTTCAATGTTAGGAAGCACGATCTCTGTGCCTTTCTGTTCAGGTTTGGCGGGTGTATCTTGTTCATCGTCGCTGGCAAAGTGGATATCCGGTTCGCTGTCGCTATCACTGTCACCAGAATCGGATACGTCTGAATTTTCAGACAACGAGCACTCCTCCGAATGATCAGAATCAGCCAAATCAGAATCGGGGCTCTCGGTTGCCGGAGCTGAGGGAGACCTAGGCACTTTGGGCACGGCTTTAACCACGCGCTTGACGATAACGATAGTTTTCTGAGCCGGTTTCATTAGCAGTGACTCAAGTTCGCGATCAAGCCTATCAAGTCTTTCCCGTAGTGTACCCTCATAACTGGAAAACGCCTGCTCAACATTAAGCGCATGACCCCTGGGCACTTCCTCGCTCACGATCTTGATACTGGGCAGCTCAGTACCATGAGGATAGTGCTTGGGTACGGTTAGATTGACAATTAGCACGGTGATTGGAAAGGCAAAGTCCGGATCCGACGGTTTAACGAGCAATTGAAACGTACTGTCGTCGAGCTGTGTAGTAGTGAAGCGGCGCTTGATAGCGTCCAGTTCTCGTCGTCTTTGAGACGGCGGCGTCCGGTATCGTCGGTTTTTTCTCGGCCGTAGAACTTTTGCTTCGTTTGCCTCGGTGGCGTTCGGTTCCGCCGCTAACGACATATTAGGAAAAGGAAGTAGCCTATTCTGACTCAAGTCAACGGTTCTTAAAGCTGACAAAGAAGGTTCGAGGTTGTCTTTGATTCCTCTGACTCTAGGTTTTTGCCTTCAATTGTGTTGTCATTACCCTTACTACTGCTGGGACAAAGTACTAGAAAAAAACAGTGTAGACTTTAGATCGAGCACCCTAAGTTTTTGAACTTACTAAATGGATTCTGCAAATGGTCTCGTGCTCAAGATCACGTGGGTGTATTTCACGAATTGAATCTAGAATTCAGAGTGCACTTTGATCCTGTACGGTAAGCTATAGTTTTGGTGTCCACTAGTATCCACCAGAATATACTAGCATACAGATATGTACTACGCCGGCTAATATAGCTGGGGTCCATGAACCAAACAGATTATTAACTGAGGTTCGATGCAAAGCAGAGGCATTCTGTAAGTTAAAGTCAGGTTGGCATAGCATATAGAGTTTGCCCAATTCTTACCGTTTTGCAGCCAAAACTTTCGGCAATTTTTCAACGAGGACTTCATGTTTTGTTACTTGCTTTTGGAAAATAGTGGCCTATTATTTCGTCTGTATCATATGGCTAAAGTCCTTCATCACATGAGAAAACTGGGGTAGTAATCCTGACAAATTTCACTTTGCAACAAATGCATCTGCCGGCCCGAAAAAGGTTGACGAGTGGGGTAATCCGGGGGGCGCAAGAAAAGCTGCGGGTCCAAGCAGCCATTCGACCGAGAATTTAGGTGGACAGGCTCACAAGTAAAAATGATGAATTGCAAATGCCATGAAAACAGGGAGTACTAATTCTCCTTTTTTGTTTTGGCTATAGGCCGTGTCACAAGCATACGAGTTTCTCACATTGCATATTGGCCACCTCGGCAGTACCCCACATGTTGGGTTAGGGTGTCTTCAGTATATAACCAAGTACCCCTTTGATGTTCCGGTTTCCTTACACACGCCCCTAAAATAAAAAATGAACCGTTTGTCCAACGTCAACCAGCACTTGACTGCTAACGAGGCCTCTGCCAAATCCAAGATTCTCGAAAAGAACCCTGAGGACATTGTTATTGTCGCTGCCTACCGCTCGGCCATCACCCGTGGCGGCAAAGGTGGTTTCAAGGACACCACCTCGGGCGAGCTGCTGGCCAACTTGCTCAAAGCTACCGTTGAGAAGTCTGGCGTCGACCCCAAGCTTATTGGCGACGTCGTTGTCGGAAACGTCTGCAACCCTGGTGCCGGTGTCAACGAGCACCGTGCTGCCCAGCTGGTTGCCGGTATTCCCTACACCACCCCCTTCCAGGCTATTAACCGCCAGTGCTCTTCCGGTCTGATGGCCGTCAACACCATCGCCCAGGAGATTGTCACCGGTCAGATCGATATTGGTTTGGCCGCTGGTGTTGAGTCCATGTCTAACAACTACGGCCCCAACATGATGTCTGCCTTCCCTGCTCGCTTCACCGAGAATGAGGCTGGTATGTCCTGCCTTATCCCCATGGGTATCACCTCTGAGAACGTCACTGAGAAGTACGGCCTGACCCGCAAGGAGCAGGACGAGTTCGCTGCCGCCTCTTTCCAGAAGGCCGAGAAGGCCCAGAAGGAGGGTCTCTTCAAGGAGGAGATTCTGCCTCTCCCTGCCATCAAGATCGACGAGAACGACAACGAGACCGAGGTCATCATCTCTGAGGACGACGGAATCCGTAAGGGTGTTACCGCTGAGTCCCTTGGCAAGCTGCGCCCTGCCTTCAAGTCCGATGGTGCCACTACCGCTGGTAACTCTTCGCAGGTTTCTGATGGTGCCGGTGCCGTCATTCTGGCCCGCCGCTCTGTTGCCCAGAAGCTCGGCCTGCCCATTGTCGGCAAGTGGGTCCACGCCAAGGTTGTTGGTGTTCCCCCTGAGATCATGGGTATTGGCCCTGCCGTTGCCATCCCCGCCGTTCTTAAAGACATTGGTCTGACCGTTGACGATGTTGACATTTTTGAGATTAACGAGGCCTTCGCTTCCCAGGCTCTCTACTCTGTCCGCGCTGCGGGTGTTGACATCAACAAGGTCAACCCCAAGGGTGGTGCCATTGCCTTTGGCCACCCTCTTGGTGCTACCGGTGCCCGCCAGGTCTCTACTTTGCTCACTGAGCTTAAGCGCACTGGCAAGAAGGTTGGTCTTACTTCCATGTGCATTGGTACTGGTATGGGTGCTGCTACCGTCTTTGTGTCTGAGGCTTAATTATAGATATATAAAAGTTACGAATTATATGCATCTCGTTTCAAATACTTTTAAAAACTTGCTTTGAATTAAAGCCACATACATTTTAAGTAGCACGCCCGACTTCCTAATCAGAGTATGTGAGGGAGAAAGACCTATAGCTCGAATATTCGAAGGAAAAAGACCTGCTAGCTATAGTTCCTTAGAGAAGAAAGACACTAGCTAAAGTAATTGATAGTTCATTGAAAAAAAAAATACCGTAAACCATCAGATAATACCAATGAACATAGCACGTGCCATCCGGGCGCCGTCTCAGACATAGAAGCTGGCTGCGTTATTGCTAACCTGACCGATACTACTATTCCAAGGCCACGTAATCACCTACGCTACCGCAGAAATCAGTGACCACCCTGAGACTCGAACCGGACACGCACCTAATTCCACTGACATTGAACAGACTCCGGAAACCCATCACAGGCAAGAAATTTTTGGTAGCTACGCTTTATATAGGCCATGATTACAAAATCCAAAATAAAGCCCACTCCCGAATATTGTCAATCCTAGGTTATTTTGTGATAAAAATCTGGTTCTACTTCAGTAAGATATGTTTTTGTTTGAAAAACAATAAAAATTCTCGGTTTCTCTTGGGCAAAGATCTCTTCAGACTGATTCTCGGCTGATCCCCCCAGATTATGGCCCGAACACATTATTTATTTAAATAGCAAATATTTGAGCATAATATTCCATCAATCTCAAAAACAAAAGTGCAAATATACCTAGATTTATTTTCCTTGTAGAGATATATCACGCTGCATCGACTTCCTGGGTAAATCAGGTGGGGCGCTAGTGGCTCTCTCTAGGCCCTATCACTCAAAATGTTGTACTGTTAAATCATATACAGACTGAAAATGCAAATGTGCCTTCAATTTATGGCCGTCGCCAACTATAAATAACTCCATCAGCGGAGGAGGCCGAAATGGCATCTTTGGCAAATGTCAAATCACAAAGAGCTGTCGGCTCAACACCGTTAATTTCTGGGGCAGCTTGTGCGGTTGGGAAAATAACTGGAACTTCCGAACGTGGGATGAACGGGTGGATTCGAGTTTCTCCAACCATCGATGGCCGGCGAATAGCTTCAGGGGCCCGTCGAGGCAATGCTCCCGGTGAAAAATCCCACAAACAAAGACGGCCGTCCTCTCCAACCGAGCCTAATCGATAGGATTTAGTCGTGTTGTCGTCTGCAAGTCCTAAATCAAAGGCAATGGCCATAACAAACGCATGATGACCTTCGAACCGCGCAATCAACTCGAATGATTCGACATCGTAGGCGGCTGCACAATCGTCCTCTCCGCCAATCACCAAATACTTGTAATCTGGAGAGAACTCCATGCATGTAATAGCACCAAAATACGAGGGTAGAATGTCCGTGACTTGCTGGGCTCCTAGGTCAATTAGTCGAACGTAGCCGTCGCGGGATGCCACGGCCAAAGACCCACCGCCCATGAACCTCAATGACGTTATTTGGCAATTTGACACATTGTAAAATGCTACTGGGTTGCTCTTGTGCGGAGTAGTGCCTGACTGGATGACCTTAAGTGTCGCTGTAGATAACGAGCCATTTTTATCGACATCACGCGCCGACAAAGGGGCACCGTCTTCACGTTCAACGTCATAAATACCAACCGAGCCGTTTCCATATCCAACAGCCACAAATGTAGGCGAATTGGGTACCCAGCGGATCGCCGTAACGGGCGCATTGGAAGCGAGGGTTCCATCTTTATTCATTCGCGAGAATCGGTTTGAGAATGTCTCGATCCATAACACTTCGCCATTCGATAATCCAACGGCTAAATCCAAGTGAGAGTGCGAGGCGGAGAACTTGTTGACGTCAGTCACGATGGGCCAGGTATTGTTGAGCAAAATCTTGGACAGCTGCTGCGAGCGGTTTGGTGCATTGATGTCCATATCCACGAGAGCAAGCATTCGACCCATATTCACCCACGCGACGGAAGGCGACTGGTTTTCCAGCATGCGTTTCGAGTAGCCTTCAAATACGACAGCCATGGAGATCACATTGGCACGGCTGCGCAGCAGAGACAGCTTGGGTTTGTGCCGCTGGCCCTGGCCTTGTGCGGGCTGAGTTTGCAGGTTTTCAACCGGTACGCTGGCGATTCGCATTCCACGGGAGAATGCCGATGGATGAGCTAGGTCTGCGGCCAGTGGGTTCATCGCCGAGAGGGGTACGTCCGTAGGGTTTGCGAGCGGCATAGGTACGACCACAGCATCCATCGGTACGTAAACTCCCTCAGGTGTTTCTAGTGAATGCACTGCCGCCACCTTCCGGTTCCCGCTGGGAGCTTCCACCGGCTGGCCTGGTTGTCTTGCCGGAGGTTGGGGCATGAAGGGAAGGTTGGGTGCGGCCATGATTTTTGTGATGAACTACAAGTGCCACTTTGTGGTGATCTGTGAAATTATGTTTTTATGACGTATAATTGGGAATTTGAGTACACTGATTCTTCTTTTCTCTTTAATTTTTTACAGTTGGCGATATCCAACTAAATACCGATTTGGTGGCTGTGTAGTGGTTAGTCACTCAGAGTCATGGACGACGTTGAACGGATTAGCGGACAGCTCACGGAGGCGCTAAACCAAGCGGCGGATCAGGATTTGGAGCTGCGTAAACTACGGCGAGCGCTTGAACAGGCTGAGACCGAGGCAGCTGAAGTAAAACGAGCTAAGGAACAGATCAGCGTCGAGAGAGAAAAG
Organism: Wickerhamiella siamensis; assembly: GCA_030571815.1. Lineage (NCBI taxonomy): Eukaryota > Fungi > Ascomycota > Dipodascomycetes > Dipodascales > Trichomonascaceae > Wickerhamiella > Wickerhamiella siamensis. The sequence goes on from JAJLYV010000010.1 coordinate 192,933, forward strand.
CTGGCCCGTGACCTGGCTGCCGCTCAAGAGGCTAAATCACGCGCAGATGCCGAATTGGCCGACTTGAGCTCACGTCTATTGGAGGATGCTGGTGAGCGCGTGCGCGAAGCTAATATGAGAGCTGCTGAGGCTGAGCAGCGAGGGAAGGACGTCGAGACTCGCCGAGCGCGTCAGATTGCAGAAATGGAGGAAAATCACGCTCAGCAGATTGCCGTTTTGCAGGCAATGATTGTCGCTGGTGCAGAAGCTGACCCAGAAAAGGCTACATCCAAAAAGGAAGAGTACGTGACACACATTCCAAGCTTTGGCACGCGGGAAGTTGATCTGAACGACGATGACGACTTTGCAGAGGCTCTCGAGGCCGCACAATGGACATCACCGCTGCGACCAACTGCTCGCACTGACTTACAAGACTACAAGGACTTTATTGAGCTAGCAAACACTGCGGCAACGCTTCAGCAGCAGCAACAACAACCGGGCATCCTGGCGCCTTTCCAACGGTCCTCATCCCCGCGGATGCCCCATCTTTCGAGCATCAAGTTCGCTGCCCGCACAATTGCCCAGGATGTTGAACCAACGCTGCGATTGGAGTCGGCTGTGCACCTGAGCTGGCTCGCCCGCCGGGCGTGGTATTCGGCGGTTGTTGACGGCACACTGGTCATTCAGCCTGTCGATGCAAAACTCAAGGCCTGGGCGACCAGACCATCTAATCCGTGCTGTCTGTGTGGTGAGGCTCGCACAACCCCGCAGTACGCGCGACTGTACTGCGTGAAACTGCCCAAAGACCCAGACAACTATATTCTGGGGCTCGAGTGCGTCGTGCGGGTGCGGGCCGCATGCGAGTATATTGCGTTTTTGCGATCGCTGCGGGACGGCGTTCGCAAGATCAATGCTCCCGGCGCGGCGCTGGCGGCCTGGCAAGAGTGCCTTAAGCTCCGTGAAGAAATGTTTTGGTCTCGGACCTCGGGCTTCTATGCGATGGAGCGTGAGGCAGTGGATCGAGCCTATGTTCCACCCACACCGCGGGGAAATGAATCGCCTAGTCTAGTGCCAGAGACCCTCGAAACGCCAAAGCTACCGGAAATTTCTGGCCAAGTTCAGCCATATCCCAACCCTGCAGCCTCGCCTGCACAGAGCTCGTCTATGACGAGACGTCCAACTGTTTTAAGTGCGCTTGGGGGACTGGGTATTTCGAGAAGTGGGCTGCCAGGTGGTGTCCTTGAGTCTCCAAAATCAACGAGAGGTACGAGTGTACCAGAGGCACCGTATGCACAAGGTGCGCAACCGGCACATGTTTCAGCGGATCCTGCAGATGAGGTTGATTCTGCCTCGATCGACAGCGATGCTGAGTCGGACGGCTCCCCTGGCCATTCCGATTCGTCGGAGAGTATGCAAAGTGCTCAGTCAAGTCCATAACCCGCCATTTTTTTTGATCGCCCCTTTGGGTTCCTCCTTTGCCATCCCGGCTCTGCCAAGTCCCTTCGGGTTTACGACCCACTTTTTGCATTCTCGTCTTGGCCCCTTAATCCACAGACGGACTTTTTTTTGGCAAAACTTCCGTTTAGTTCCGGCTTTTTGCTGACCCACGGCAGATCCCAAACAGGTAATGGCCCCTTCTGCAGGTCAACGTTGTTAGTGGGGAAGAGGGGACGGATAAACTACGAGAGAAACGTGTCTTGATCATGGACCAAAAACTCCGGCTTCCAATTGTCTAGAATCCTCGTTTTTGGATTTGCCTGTTTTATTTCTCTTTTGCAACTACCTACAGAGGGTCAAACCTCATCCCATTGGTTGGCCCGGAGATACCGCGCCTAGGAAAAGGACTCTTCACGGTTTCTAGCAGTAAATGTAATATAGATTATCTCCTCAAGTCTAAACAATTTCATCAAACTGCGCGAAATATCGATAGCCTCGGCTTTCTCAAGGCGGGAACACACTCTAATCTCAAGCGACAAAACGCCCCTCTTTGTAACGCCCCGACTTATCCCCCACGCCTGTTTCTCCGGGCAATTTTCACATTGGAAATTAGCTACATACGCCTGGCAAGATTCGTGTTGCTTATGTAATTGAGTTGTTTTTCGCAGGTTTTCGGGTGAGTACATGCGGCTTGTCAATGGTTTCAACCCAAAAGATTGAGAAGAATCGTGAGCCCCCATAGGATGCGGGGGGGGTAATCCTCGGTCAGCAGCAGAAAACTGCAGGCGGGGCTGCAAAATATAGGATTAGGATATCTGCGAGACGGGAACCTATTGTTCAACGGAGGCCGTATGGTACCCACTTGTGCAAAATAAATTGGATATTTTGAAGGGCAGAGAAAAAGCTTGCCCAATTCTGTAGTAGCCCAACAAGCACATAGCAAAACTCTGCACACATGTGTCCTTCAGCACCGATGCGGTGACGGGTGGAATAAAATCCACACGGCCGTAGAAACGGGAATCTCAGCTGAGATTTTTTTCTCGCCGGCACAGAAATCAGTAGTCGGATAAAGCCGGAATGTCATGTGATCCGGGGCGCATCTGCATGCAGAGGCTTCGCATAATTGCCTGGAAATCCTAGACATTTCAACCCTAGATCCCCTTCGGCCCCGCTCGCGCTTTGCCCTTTCCCCCTCCCATCATCTTTTTGTGGCCTGCACATTTTCATATCAAATAAGCATCCGTGCTTTTTGGATCTTTCCTTCATTCTACCATTATCAATCTTCATCAGGCGCCTTTAGGTGCTCAGGACCCCACGCCTAATTTGTTCTCAGCACTGATTTCGGCTTCTCACATGGACCAGGAGAGCTCTTGTTCTCCGATAACAAATATGGATACGCTACTGACGGCCGCATCGATTGCACTCCCGCTCCCGTCCCAGGAACCCCAGCCAGAGCCTAGGGAACACCGTGATAGTGGTGCAAGCAACTCAAGCTCTAATTCGCAGCCAGATGCATCCCCCCCGCAACAGTCAATCTCTGGCTCTAAACGGACCAAGGTTTCGCGGGCTTGCGACGAATGTCGCAGAAAAAAGGTAAGTTACAGTGGTTATACACTCTGGAAATTTTCACGTTTGAACTAGGAATACGCATTTTTTTGTTGGCAAAAGTGTCACACAAAGACCCACGAAATTTGTTGCACAATATGAGACCACGAACTCTGTGTTACAAAACTCTACGCGAGGTTTCGGTTTATGCAGCGGTGATAACTCGGATCTTCTTTAGCCCGGTTGATTTCAGAAGTGCTTTGCTCTTTAAGTCGGAACCTGTTTAGAAAAGAGTGTAAGAGGACCCGCTTTTTTGGGACATTGGACCCATATCGATCCAATCGAGCCATGAGCCAAATGACTGCCGAATATCGACAGACTCATCTTGCAAGTAAAGTCTTGTGGAAACTTCTTCAAAAAGGACTTTAAAAAAAGGCTAAAAAAACAGACTTCGGGCCTCGGTTAGGTGGGGCCCGAGTATGCATGGTGAAGTCGGAAATTTTAATAATTGCTGGTTCTAAGATTTTCGGGGCTCAATGGTCTACCCAAATTCCCCTTCGATATTTTTGCTGCTTTTTTCTCATTTTACGATATTTTTCATGCCCCCACTCCTATTATGCCTTTCTATTTCTTACGTTCAAAATTTGCCATGTGACTCAGTTCAGCTACTAACAAACAGATTCGTTGTGACATTGAAGCCAGAGGAAATTCCTGCTCCTCATGTCAGCGAGCAAACGCAAGCTGCACATTCTCACGGGTGCAATTAAAACGCGGTCCATCGAAGCGTAGTCGCAGTCACAGCGAAGTGTTGCAGGGTCAGCGGTTATTTTCGCAAGAGCAATTGCCCGGAATCAATACTTTGCTCTCGTGGCGCCCGGAACCTCTAAACCTGTCTCAGACTCAGATGGCACATGGAATTCCTGGGCAGCCCCCACATCCTCTTCCTAGCCCAGTTTTCAACTGCCCGCCAAGCCAGCCGGCGGCAATCCAAACCCAGCAGCAGCCGGGTTTAGCCGGCTCTCAAACCAGTGGTTTCGGTCAAGTTAAAACTGAGCCGGGGCAACCAACGCAGCAGCCGGCGCCAGGTTGGCCGGCAAATGTTAGTCCGCGGACCATGCTCTTAGATGTACCTTCTCCTCAGACCCAGACCCAAGCTCAAGTTCAAAATCCACAACCTACTCAAGTCCAAAATCCTCAGGCTCAAACACAGCAAGCTCAGCAGGCTCAGCAGGCTCAACCCCAAGCTCAAGCCGGACAAGTACAGACACCGCACCAACTACATGGCCAGGCCGCGGCTCTTATGGCTCAACAACAACATAATCGTCGTGGATCGCTACCTGTTCTAACCCCGACAAGATCATTCGATCTTGATCCTTTTGCCTTGTCTCACTACTATCAATTCTGGCACCCGATCTTCCCAATTCTCCCCGACGGTCCCAATAACTTGCATCAACTGCTTGCATTGGCACCGGCCGTCGCCCCTTGGCTGATTGCTGCTATAAATGGACAGCTCTTCGCCATGCCGATTGACTCGCAGCGGTTTGTGAATGATACTCAGCGAGCCGTCCAGCTAATGGCTCTTATGTTTATCTACCTCCGCACCTTGGACTATACCTGGCTGGGTGCGGTAATTGCCAATGCCCTTGCTATCAAAACAAATGGCGGCGGACATGGACCACGGCTCTACAGTATCGCGTTGGTCTTTGACCGCCTCCATTCCATCACCCACCATTACCCGCAGTTGATCCGCGATTTTGTAGCGGATCCCCCATCCCGCAGCCCTGAGTCGTCTTCCGCAATCAATGGTAACAGTTCTACAACAAAGCAGGTACTCGATCCAATGCTTCGCGAACTCCGGCTATTGGAGTTGCCAAATAAGGAATACTTCACACCACCTCCCGAGCCTCATGAACCAGCAATGGCTGCGTTTTGGTGGCTCGGAAATCTCGAGGGATCTGCCTCAGCTAAAAGTGAACTAGCCCGTTTGCTTCCAGCCCTTATCGACTCTCCGATTGCTGGTTTCATGCGGAAAGCTTTGTCGTGAACAAACTGTTGCACCAGCTATTTATTTTGATATTCCCCCAACCACACTAAGAACCAGTCATAGAATTGTCGCCGGGCTTAAATCTCGCCTTTATTACTTTCTTATTTACGCATCTTATAATTTTTTTCTCTATCCTACTATTCTACTCCTCAACAAGAGATAGGAGTATATTCTTCTGCCTCGGTGTCAGGCGTCTCCTGTTTTCACCCTAATGCATGGCACTGCGGAATTCGTGATAATATGCATGCAGGCGGGAGGGGTCACGAGTTACACACCCAAAATAGTAAAACCTCATGTTTCAATTACATTGTTACTTTTCTTCATTTTGAAATTTTTCTCAACTCAAAGTTTCAGTTTCGCCGGTAGGCTTTCGGGGTTGATGGTTGACGCACCCTCCCAAGTTGACCTGCGGTCACACGATAATTGGGCTTGATGCAATAAACGTAACGCTGCATAAACTTTTTTTCGGAGCTTTGTCAAACCCGCATAACATAGTGACACTTTAGATTGCAACGTTTATTTATGTGGCAAATATCGGTTTGATGCACAAGATTGTTTGAAATTAGTTCTACTTAAGCCCACTAGAGTTAGCACCGCTGTAAATAGTCATAGTGAGCGAGGGCATAATCGCAGTCTACAATCTAATTACATTCACTTTGTTGAATCGCTTATTTAGATAAAGCGGCCACATGGCCATTGTCGGCCGGTTTACTGTACGTGAAAGTTTCACAGCACGTTGAAAAGCTAACGTCACTGAGGGGTCTACAATTTTCAGCGGCGGAAGAGGCCCCCAAGTTCTGACATGCCAATAAGTTAACTCCAACTACTGCTCAAATATCTAGTACTTTAAACATAGCTTTCTATAGTTTAATTAATATATACTTTTCATAATAATCGTCATTAACTTGCTAAACTCCCCACGTAAACCAAACCTGACAACAGACTTGCGCAACTTGTTTAGTGTGCCTACGTAAACTACACCGAGTACTCGAAGGCTCGAGTACACTCACCACCCTTTTCCATATTGATGGTATAATGGTAAAACGAGCCGTCACTGGTAGCAACATAAATCAAATTTGGATGTTCCGGAAATGCTACAACTGAAACGGAGTTGTTGCCGCTTGGCAGTTTGAACCAAGCAAAATCCCGGGTTTTCGATTCCCACATGTCGGCAACGGCTGTGGGCAGCATTTTCTGGGCCCGGTCTACTTTACGACGTAAACTTGCAGCATATCCCTTTTTCTTTTCTGGTGTAGCGGATTCAACAGCCACAGTGGGAGGGGGTGAGTTAGAAGACGTGTCGGGACTTAGGTCCTGGGAGTCTGAAGCAATTGAGCTATTTGCATCTCCATTAGCCGCGTCCTTGAGTCGATAAATGTGCACGGTGGATGTTGATGAGCTGAGGGCCAGAAAAGTGGCCGAAAGATTGAAGGAAATGCTAAAAATGCGAGAGGGATAGGTACCTCGACGGAACTGGTAGAGCAGATTTCCCGACGGTACGGCAAAAACCCGGACAATTGTGCCCTTCTCCGAAGCAGAAGCCAGCAGCGTGCCATCGTTTGACAATCTGAGCACGGCCAATGGTGATTTGTGAGCCCTGACGACGTTGAGAGGGGCGAGGTTGGTGCAGTCATAGAGCGTCACCTCGGTAGACGGCGTTGGCTTGGCGTTCGCAGCTAGTGTGTGGGTTGCAGGGGATCCTGAAGGATAAGCCAGCACAGTTATCTCGCCTGAGCTAGACAAATCAGCGACGCCATGGCGGTTGGGTGCTGTTTCGAGGGTTTGAAGCAATTTCATGTTTGCAATATTGTAAATGTAAATCTGGTCTTCAAGAACAACAATGAGTCGTTCTCGATTCATGCGTACTTTAAGGACCGAAGTTGGGAATGTCAATTCGCATATCGTCGCGTTGCGTTTCGTGTTAACAATTTTGATCTTGCGAGGCGAGGCGGCCGGCGTCTCGCCCTGGCAGACAATGACCACCAGTGAGGTTGAGAAGAGCATCTCAACTTGGCCAATTGCAGCCTCTTTTGAAGTGTAACATTGGCAAAAGGGACTACAGTTGTAGACCCCGTAGCCATTCGAATTTGCGATGGCCAAACAGGTTGCGTCCTGGTTGAACGTTGCGTAGGTCATGACAAAGCCATAAGCTGGGGATTCCTTAAATCAAGCAAGTTTCGGAGGTAAGAACAGAAAGGAAGGGGAAAAGAGGAGAAAAAGTAAAGAAAAAGAAAAAAGAGTTAAAACAGAGGTTGTCCTGAGTGTTAACAAGCCCGAAATATGGCAAAAAAATCGCCAAGGGGCCCGCAGAACTATACTTTATATACACTAGTCGCGCTTGATCGAACGCTGGAGAGAAGCCTGGTACATCATGCGCCACTCTTCGGGGCTGCGGCCCTCGGAACGGATAATGCTACCAATAGACATAAACAGACCGAACATAGCAGCAGAGCCACCAATATACTGACCCATCGTGCGGATGTAGCCGTTCGGGCCCGGGCCGTTCTGATAAATAGAGATACCGCCGAACATGACACCGATGATGGTACCCGCCATGGTACCCATAATGGCGCCCATCTTCATTTTGTCGAAGATGCTAGGCTCTTGGCTCTGGGGGACTCGCTGAACGGCAGGCATAGTGTGTTTCTTTGTGCGGAATAGAAAAAAAAGTTCTAGACTGATTTCGCTGAGGTCAGCGGGATCCCTCCCCGAGTGGGAGAATTTCAACCCGTGTCGCCAAAACCGGCTGGTGGTCAATTTTGCAAAATTAAATATACGAAAACGTCTAGCTGTAGATACCCTGAGTGAGCATCTGGAATTGGTCATAGCCGCGTGTATAAATGCTGCCATAACTTTTGTACACCAAACTGTTTTCGACAAAGCTGTCGAGATCAGCATCAGTGAGATCTGCGTGGAAGCGCTGTTTGAGCTGGAGGGCGGTCGCCGGTCCGTTTTGGAAACAGGCCAGGGTTGAGTCCTTGGACATGATCTCAACCATGGAAGTGAATTCGTCCGCATGCTTTCGCAGAGCGTGGAAACATTGCTTCAGTAGCTCAACAAAGTGCTTGAACATAGGTGACGAAGTACCGCCCATCAGCTCGACATATTCATAAGTCAATTTGAAGGGAGCTGATTCCAACGCAAATTTTCCACCAGGCGAATTGGAGAGCATGAACCCAAAATCAATGTGAATGATGTGTCCCTCATTGTCGAGAAGAATGTTACCATTGTGACGGTCCTTGATTTGCAAAAGGTAGCACAACAGCGAGTATGGTGCCAGCGACTTCACAAAGTTCTGCAGAGCCTGCTGGTATCGCAGCGTACTTTGCTCGCCGAACTTCGCGGCGAAGTGTTGGCTTAGTGTCGCTACCTTGGTAGTCTCGGGCCCGGCTTCTGGAGCTTGCATACCGGAAAGCGCTTTTTTGATGGAGTGGATCGAAAGGCCGTTGGTGATAGTTTCGACAAATCCAGAGTTCGACGAGGTAATCAGAATCCGCATTTCTTTTACCCAGACATCGACGTGGGCCTCTCGCCAGATCTGGCGGGCTCGCGAGATCATTTGACAGGCGAGCGCCTCTTGCCGCAGATCATCGCCTGTCTTAACAATCACACTAAATAGGTCCCAGGTTGGGTAGTGACCGTAAGGCGATGTTTTACGAAGCCGGTTCTTGCGGGCAGTCCAGTCCTCGGCGAGATTAGCGGCAGAAGGGTCGTCAGATGTTGACAAACCTGCAGTCTTCAAGTCATTTTCAAGCTTACGGGCACCAGCCTCACCATGGCCACTGGCCGAGAGCATGTCGTGGTTCTGCATAGCTTGCATATTTGCGACAATGCGGGACTTGATGGCCTCGACCTCGGACTTTGCCAGCTTGCCCGACTGTGCGCCTTCCAATTGAGACAAAATGATTGAGGCCATGTCCATCTGTGAAGCTAGGTCGTTGATAGACACAGCGGCAGCCGCCGTATTACTGTTATCCTCCTCTTTTGCGGCTGCTGCTTCAGCGCGTGTTAGGGGTGCACCAAGCCCACCGTTGGCGTGCGGGTCAGGTACAAGCGAGGTCTGAGATTCGTTTGTTGGAACGAGTCGCTCAAGATCCGCTGCAGGTACTGTGCCTAGATCCTGCTCTTCCTCGTCGAATGTCGATTCAATGAGTGGTGTGCCCGGATCTGGCGGGGCTTGTGAAAAGTTGCGGTCAAACAAGTACTTACGCTGGCCATTTTTCTGAAGCAAATGCCGGTTGCGTTCTGAGTCTGGGTTGAAAGTGAGATCACCCTTGAGATATTCGACAAGTAGCAAATAAGGTACCTTTTCTGCCGAGTTGAGCACGGTTGCTTCGGTAGGCGAGATACGAACAATGCGGTTGTGCCGCGAGCCCGAGCTGTCTGGGATTAGCAGCGGGATGTCGACTTCGGCAGGTAAATCACGGTTAATGAGTGCCAATTCGAGCTGTAATGCCGACAGCCGAGCGGGCGGGGGCACTCGTAGCAGTCGATTCGAGATGGACTGCAGTGAATAGACAAACTGGGTTTCGCAGCGGAAATAGTTGGTTTTAAGCTGGTCTCTGAGCGGCGAACGCACGATTTCACCCGACATACGACGCGCTGCGGCGTTGTAGGCTACCGAGCCGCCATAGCTCATGCTCTGCGACAATTCAGGCATACTCATTGCAGCAGCGTAATGCTGGAGACGTTGTTCCTTTTGGTGCTGGAACGATAGCTCGTCTACCGACGCGGCAGCAACTACACGAGCAGCGTGTCGGGCTGTTTCATCAGCATAGTCGTTGACCAGATCGTGCGTGGTATCGTCGCCAGACGACGTGGCCATGCGCTTAAGCCGATTCGCGACGCGAAGAAGACGGCTGCGTTGTTTACGGCCTTGCGACAGCACCAGCGGGCGGATATAGCGTGACGCCTCGGGTACTGCGGTTGAAGCAGCCACCATAGAGGCCAACACCATTGCTGGCCGCGTGTTATCACGTATTTGCTCATCGACAGCCACGGGGCCGGCAAAGATCATATTTTGGATTTTGTTGTACAACCGCTTGGCTGCAGCAAAACCATAGCTCTGAGGCTGGTCTTCTAAATCGCTGAGGCTTGCCTGCAAATGCCAAAAAATGATGAGGGTGCAATGCGTCGAGTTATGGCACAGCTCGTCCAAAAAGTCCTCGAGCGCGGCGGACTCTGTTTCGTACGCTACGAAAATGTGCACAAGCTGAGGCAAGAAAAACTCAATCTGGTGTTGTGGAAACGTACGTAGCCGCTGGCAGAGTCGGAAATGCACGCCAATGTTATCTGAATGCTTGACAAGAAAATCGAGACACTCGAAGACGGTCAGCTTCGGTGAGTCCAGCGCAGCAAGAAGCGGCGCAAGATCTTTTTCAGATTCCTCCAACTCAGGATAGGTGGAATCCACCTGAACAACCGGTTTAGTCCCGTCTTCGTCGTCTGGGCCAGCCAGATGGGCGCTTGCCTGAGACGACGTCATTAGGTCCCTTCAGGAAGTGGATGCTCGGCTGGATTATTAAGGTCCTTTTCCGCTGTTTCCGAAATTCGCCCAAAGTCTTTTTTGTCAGAAGTCTATTGCAGACGCATCTGTAAGCCAGAATCAGAAACCGCCAAATGTCAGACGACCTCGAACAAATAAGACGCGCCCGTATGCAGGAGCTTCGTGCTCAAGCTGGAAACAACTCCCAAACCACTTCGTCGCCTTCTCCCGGCCCTGGCCAGCCTGACAGCGGTTACTCAGATGCTGAAAAGGATATGCGGACGTCTCTCATGTCACAAATTCTTGAGGTGCCCGCTCGCGAACGGTTATCACGAATTGAAATGGTTCGCCCTGAGCGGGCTCGCCAAGTGGAAGAGTTGCTAATTAGAATGGCACAGTCTAATCAGCTCCGCGGCAAGGTGTCGGAAGCACAGTTGGTGCAATTACTCGATCAGATCTCAGCCCAAGAAGATCGATCAAGATCAAAAATCGTGTTCAATCGTAGAGCAGACAGTGACGACGACGATGACTTTGGTCTCAGCAATAGTGGGAGTGCAAGCCGAGCAACCACCACCGCACCTAATGCCGCCGACGATGATGATGACGACTTTTTTGATTAGACTCAAAATTAGACATACCCGTCAATTCTGCATTGCTTTATCCTTAGCTTCGTTCTGACTCTTTTTCAATTGGTCTTGAGTGCGGTTCGGATCTTTTCGTCCTAATCGACTCTTTACAACTCAACAAGAGTACTCAGCTTCTAAAGGTTACTTCCAACCACACTTACCCCTTTTGGACTGTCGCAAGTTGAAGCATGTGGCTTGTGACGCAGCATAAGGGTCTGCACGCACCATAGCCTGATGAGGATAAAACGCCAACTCCATCGCCTTGTAGTACACAAATATCCATGAACTCACTCATAGCATTGGCAAGCTTCGCGGCCTACGCCGCAGCTGCCGGCGTTATCGAATTACCGTTTATTCGCTATACTCTGCCAGCCTCTACTGGCGATATCCAAAGCCTTCTTGTTCGAGACTATGTTCGGGCAGATCTAGATTTCCAGCTAAGCTTTTACCAAACAAGGATCTCAATTGGTACTCCTCCTCAAAGTCTAGCAGTCGACATTGATACTGGATCGTCAGATCTGTGGGTATATGGTCCTGAGACTGGGCTTGCGAGTTTCAACTCTTCTGCATCCAAGACGTACAAGGATCTTGGCGATACTTTGACAATTGGCTATGGCGACGGAACAAACATCACTGGTCCATGGGGTAGTGACAATGTGTGCATTGGTCACGCCAACTTAACCGGTACCCAGTTTGCTATATCCTCGGGCCGAGCTCAAAATGGACTAGGGGTGGGCCTCTTGGGTATTGGCCAGACAGCATTGGAGGCCAACCACCGGCAATATTCCAATGTTCCTCTACAGCTCAAAGAGCAGGGCTATATCTCTCGCAATGCCTACTCTCTGTACTTGAACCCAGACAGATCCGAAAGCGGTGCAGTTTTGTTTGGCGGCATTGACACGGCCAAAATTTCGGGCAAAATTGCCGTACTTCCCATTACTATGAGCCAGAGACTAACTGTCAATGCCACTCTTCTAAACAGCTCTGTTCCCGATGTACTCCTGGATTCTGGGACCACTTACACATATTTCAACAATGGTGATATGGTTAAGTCGATCGCCGACTACTTTGGCGCCGTTTACGATGCCGCATTTGATGTGTATGCTCTTTCAGAACTGCCAACGAAAACACTGCCCTATGTTTTTGGAACTGGTTCTGAGGCTGTTACTATTGAGGTACCGGCCAGTGATATATTCCTGAACTTCCAGAGTCTGTTTATGGATCCTCCACCGGATGACAAGCGGTACGGCATGGTCATTTTCGAGCAAGATGATGGTTTGAATATTTTGGGAGATAGTTTCTTGCGATCAGCATACGTTGTGGTTGATATGGACTCCAATGAGATTGGAATCGGTCAGTCTCGCGCTTCGTCTGAGTCTTCAATCAAGCCACTCAACGGTGAGATTCCTAGAATGATTTAAAAGTTGCCAATACAATTTTAATTTAGTGATCACAACCATTTTCGACCTAGTGGTCAGTTTCAGCCTCAAGCTATTCCAAAGAATTCCGAAGAGATAAAGCTCGGATGCTTGAACAAAACGACAACTCTGCTCAACTCCTCTTGATGTACATATTTTGTCAAGATTTACTTGAATACTTTTCAATTTTATCAACAAGTATTGTTAGCACCCTAAAGTTGCCTTATCCACTACTTTTCTTATGATCTCCTAATTTGGTAAGTTTGGCCTGTTCGTGGATCAACCCCTGACGATAGGGTGTAAATACGATGTATGAACTAACTTGGCCAGTTTTAGGGAGCAGTGGCGCAATGGCAGCGTACCAGATTTCGGTTCTGGTGGTTGCAGGTTCGAGTCCTGTCTGCTTCGCTTTTTCTTTTTTGGCGAGTTCTTTTGAAAATCTCCTTATTAGTTAGGATATTGTCTACTTGGACGGTTCAACGACTTTATTGATTAGAATCTTTATTCGAAACTTTTTACTTTAAACTTTAAAGGAACTAGAGGTGGCATTACTCTTTCAAGATGTGGTCAAGTCCCAGCTCCTGCATAGTCGATGAGGTCCACATATTTAAGCATCTTTTCCCTACATCGTTGCTTTTAGTCAGCATTGTTTTGGATGTCGAAAAGGGATAAGATCGCGTCAAGTACGCGCAAAAATCCCGCGTTTTCGAAACCTGAGTCTGTGCAACCACTGAGACTACCTAGTAAAGTGGCGCGGAAACCCATGAATTTGAATGACTCGCCTACCCGTTCTGCACTGGCACGCCAGGGCTCTATGTCTCGACTGCATGGCCCTCGTGAAGCGGGCTCACCATCTCGAACTCGGAAATCTGTGACCTTTGACTACCAAGACGAAGTTATTCAATATGAGGCACCTACGCCTTCGCCAAGGTTCACTCCGGAGCCTGGTATGACGGCTTTTGAGATTGATGCCCATCCACTGCCTTCCCTTCCTCCAGATCTCGCGGATTTCGCGGCAGATATGGACATGAGTAGCCAGGCCGTTCCTGTTCAGGAACCATCACCACAGATTGAGAGTGAGGAACCATCGCCACAGGTAACTCTGGGCTGGGACGACGAAATAGAGGCCCCAGCATCGCCCAATCCATTGATGGCCCAGTTGGACGAGAGCCGACCAAAGCTCGCTCGTCGAGTCGAGGCGGTGATGGAGGAAGCACCTGAGCTTTCCAAAAAGCCTTTCGTGCGCACTCATCGTGCCCACGCGTCTTGGGGGTCTCAGTCTTCGCTGCTACGGGAAGGACTCAGTGTTGTGCCTACTCAGACCGACAATGTTAGCGAGAACGAGGAAGTTACCGACGGAGAAGACGATGGCTATCATCTTGACCGTCTTCCCTCCCTTATTCGCCAAGAATCTCTTCTCGAAACTCAGCGCCGCCCGCCCACAGCCCACATTTCGGCCCAGCCGCTGCCCGGCCCGTCTGAAGTCCAGCGAACCTACTCTCAGAGACGTCGCACTTTAATTAAAATGCTGGATTCGAACAAACCGCATGTACCTGACATGATTGAGGAAGAAGAGGAGCCTGCTGATCCAGAGTCGCCGGGACTGCCTGTCTCCAGCTCGACATACGATTTGTTTAAAGCTGAGTCCATGGTCCTGGGGATTGATCCAGGCAGCCCTCAGCGCGAGAGTGCTCAGGAATTGCTATCAGGAATGTCACCATCGAGAAAGAACTCTTCCGAACCCCCTCTTCGTGAGCGTCCTCTGCCCCAGCTTCCTCCTCAGCCCAGCTTTCTTCAGGCCAGTCCTCCTAAGTCCCCGGAGATTGACCTTGGGAATCAGGATAATTTGTTGCCTAAAGTTGACTATGAGCCTTTTGAAATCACAGAATCTGCTGTCAACACAGGGAACACGGACAATATACCCGAAGAGATCACAGACAGTATCCTTAATGCGGTGGAAGCGGAAGATGTATCGGAGGAGCAACTCAATCATATTGACTTGTCTTTCGAAAAACCCAAAATTGTGGACATTCCTCTTAGTCCAGCTATTAGCGAGCCCAGCAGTGACACAAATGAGCATCCTAAAGCCGCTGGATCTCCTGAAGTCAAATTGGAGAGTTATCATAGTACTCCAGTGATTGAGTCTTCTCCGGTGCTTCGAGGCGATTCGGTAAAAAGACTGAACATTGTCAAAGAAAGCCACCATTTGGAGCCTCCTACCCCTGAACCTGCTGCTGCCTCTGAGGCCTCTAGTTCTGAGCCAGTTAATTTGCCCGAAACCCGTTGGGTTTCGAACTCCCCAGTACCCATTGAGAAAGATACAGCAGCTGAGGTGGTCAAGCCAGATGAGCAAAGCGTTTCTGTGGAGCCAGTTAAATCAATCGAGACGACTCTGCCCGATTCGAACTGGGTTCCGGAACCAATCCCTGCAAAGGCAGAGAAACCTGAGGAAATTAACGAACTCGAAATTCTGCCCACGCCAACTGTGACCAGGCCAGTGTTTTCACCAATTGTTGTAGGTGATACCCCTAATCTGGAGACAATCAGTTCCTCGCCGTTTGCAATGTCTATGCCCGGCACGCCATCTGGTTTCGCTGTGTCGCCTACTCAGGCTGAAATTGAGCGCCGCTTGTACGTAGAGCGGCAAGCTGCTCTTATTCGTGAGGCTCGCATGCTGGAACCGATTGAATCTGTTGAGCGAGCCAATAGAGATGACCGTTCGGAACCAGTCCAAGTCGATAATGAGTTGGGAGACGAGTCGCCTGATCTCCAGGAAAAGGAACCTACATGTTCACCCCAATTAGGTCCGCCACAGTTGGATAGCGATCTTTCTGATAGCGGTATGCCGTCTCCTGAGCTGGCCAGTATTGCCGAGAAGACGGATACTGTTGATGCTCCGATGTCATCGCCTGTGGTTTCAAGCCTCCAGCCGGCCGCTGAGATCAACACTAGTACATTCAGCTCGACCGTGCCTATTTCCAACTCAACATTAAGCATTGAGACAGGTGATAGTCTGCAAATGAGCAGCGAACTCGAGCAGCTTCTGACCCCTCGCCGCGGGTATACAGTGAGGGAGAGTCCAACTTATGTGGTGGCGAGCTCTCCTGTCCGTCAGCGGTCAACGCCAGTTCGCCGAAACGGGGCCTTAGAGATTGGTGCTGGTCCGCGAATTCCACAGGCGGCCAGTTGCGGCCAAATCAGTCAGGTCAGCCCGCGTCGAATGACCCAGTCAGCCTCGGCGTCACCAGTGCGAGTTCCTGAACACCGTCGTCCTCGTCCCTTGTGGGCTGCTCCTGCTGTTAAAGAAGAGCCAGAGGCCGAAGTTGAAGCACCCAGGCCGATGCCTGTAATGCGAGCTCCGGAGGCGGTTGTGATGCCTGAGCCAGTACAAATGGCTACTCCAGAGCAGGTGGCAGCTCCAGCACCAGCCGTAGTAGCACCAAAGCCTCAGAGCTCAGCACTTACTGGCCCTGCTCCGAACCCTCCGACTGATCGCAGCGGTACCAAATTCGGGCCTCGTCCTGAGCCATTGAGTTCTGGATCTACCCCGGCACTTCGAGAACTAACACCGCCGCTCGGCCCAGCAATTCCGTCTGATAGATCCCCTGAGCGGGAGCTTATTGGATCTGAAATCCGGGTACCTAGGGTAAGACCCTCCCGCGAATTGTTGACAGACTACAAACAGCTTCCGCCTGTTGATGGTGTGCCGTCGACCCCGCTGGCTCCTCGCAAAGACAGCCCGTTGCTTTTCAACTCGCCGACACCAACGCCGCGTTCGAAAACGAAATTTGCAGGTCGTCTGGCTACATCATCTAGCGAAGAAGGCCGGTTATTTGTTCGGATTGACAAGGTCGTTCCTGGGCTTTCAGATACGACCAGCAGATCCGCCGGAGTATGGCTTGATTTGGACAACGGTGAGCACTGTATTACAACACCGGAAATTGAAATGATTTCTGGCACTGCTCAGTTTGGCCGGGAGTACGAACTCATTGTTGGCTCGGAAACTGAAGCGGTGGTTACCACTCACATCAAATGGTCTACCAACAACTCTACTGGTACGAATCTGCTTAGCAAACTGCGACGAAAACCTCAGACAGAGCCGGAGTGGCAGCATATGGTGGCTGCGGATGGTTCATTTGGGCGCTGTACATTGTCGTTTAGCGATCTATCGAAGAAGTCTTTCGGCGCTCCAACCCCGGTGGTTTTGCCATTGGTTAACGAATGGACAACCCAGAAGTCGTTACAGTCGGCTGGAGAAGTCCATTTAACCGCGTTATTTGTGCCGCGCATGTCATCGAAGGAGGCTTTGCCAGCCACTATGAGTGAGGCGGTGCGGGCTATTTCGACAGCCCAAACAAAGGCTGCTGCTTTACAAACTGGAACACTTATTGTAAATGGTCGTCGCAGATGGTGTGTTGTTGACGATGCGAGTTTGGTTGTTTATTCAGAGGCCAAACGGCCGCGAGCGTCATTTAATTTGGCTAAAGCCAGTGCGTGCTCGATCGAAGGCAATACCGTGCTGTTGGAGTTCCGCACAGGCGATGTGCTGCGGCTAGAGCCCGAATCTTCGACCGCAGATGCCTGGGCTAAAGCGTTGTCGTGCACAATTGCGAACCCAACGCCGCGGAGTCCCTGGTTAAATCTGGTTTTGTACCGATAGTTATATATTACATTTTTGTCAAAGATAAGTTAAAAAGTTCCTACTCAACGCCGGCGTCGAGCTTGCATTGCTGAATTGCCCGTTCCTTGGTTTGTAGGCATTGGCGGCATCCCTGGCATCGGTGGCATGCCGGGCATTGGAGGCATTCCAGGCATAAACATTGGTGGCATACCCATCATGCCCATGACCTTTTGTGGTGTGTAGTTTGCCCGGATATGGTCCTGTTTTGAGCAGTAGGCCTGCCATGTGAACTCGTCGAATCCGTAGTTGAAGTAGTCCGTGATGTCCACGCCGGGTCTGCGCCATGGTTTGTCCTCAAAGTCGGCCATAGGGATTTCCATAATGGGGCGACCTTCATATTCACCTACTGCATCGACGTCCAGCGCCGGAATCTGCTTCTTTTCGGCGGTCTCTGGCGTCGTGGACGTTTGGGTTGCAACTGGGGCTGCTGGAACCGCTACAGGCGCTGCTGGTGCGGCAGACGGTGCAGCTGTAGCTTGCACAGCATCCTTGCGACTGTTGGATGCTCCGAGAATGAACTCGACGTCAGAGTCAGACTCGTATTCTGATTCCAAGTGATCACTTTCCGCCATATAGTATCTCGGTTGCTTACTACTAGACTCTGTCAAATGCCCCCTTACGTTCGCGGCGGCGTTTGGACAAACGTCGAAGATGAAATTTTGAGGGCCGCGGTATCGAAATATGGCATGCAGCAATGGTCCAGAGTAGCCTCGTTACTTGTACGCAAAACTGCAAAGCAGTGCAAAGCACGTTGGGCCGAGTGGCTAAGTCCCAATGTCCGCCGTTCGGACTGGGCAGCTAGCGAGGATGAAAAACTGATGCATCTTGCAAAAATCATGCCGAATATGTGGAGATCTATTGCAGACATGCTTGGTCGTACTGCAACACAATGCTTGGAGCGTTATAATTATTTATTGATGGCCGGATCTGCCATGGAAGAGGTTCAGGATGCAAATGGCGATGCTGCCATTGAAAGCCGGCCAGCTCGGCCTGACTTTGAGGATATGGACGATGATGAAGAAGAAATGCTCATGGAAGCTCGAGCACGACTAGCAAATACTAAAGGCAAAAAGGCAAAACGTAAAGAGCGCGAGCGGTTCTTGGCCCAGCAGCAGCGACTCAAAGTTTTGGATCAGCGTCAAATTGACAAGGCTGAGGGCCGAGTGCCGCAAAAGCTTACACTGAAAAAATCAAAATATTCTGTGGATTATAATGAGGAAATTCCTTTTGAGCATTCTGCTCCACAGGGTGCCCACGACACAGCTTTTGAACAGCTTGAAAATGCCAAAGCCCGAGATCAATTTGTTGGGAAATTGAGTAGCCAGGAGCCAGTCCAGTTTGGAAAGTCAAAATCTCATGTTTCTTCTCGTGAGCGGCAAAATTTACCCCCTCCTAGCGTTGTGCCCCTGGACTTACCATCTCCCGAGGAAGTTCACGAATCTGTAAAACGTCGGCCGCCTAAACTTGTTGGCCAGTTCAATCTGCCACCTCCACAAAACAATTTTGAGCTAGCTCCACCACCACAGGTGGCCATACCTGAGCCAGTTGTTGTGAAAAGCGAAGATGTGGAAATGAAACTGGCAGGGGATTTGCGGGAGCTCGAAAGTCGTCAAGCCACAGCTGCTCAGCGCTCGTTACCGATGCCCGTAAATATTCATGGACGCGATCTCATTTCACGCGAATGTCTATATATTGTCGATCACGCATCTGAAGCAGTACTACCCGCGTCCGAGGATATGCAACGGGTAACCAGGCTAGTAGACGCTGAAATGGCAAATTCCACAGCAAGAAATCCGGACTCAGTTATTTTGAATCGCGCAAAGCCACAATTAGTTGATGCTGAATCGGCAATTGCTGCAGAATTTGATCAATTTATGGGGCTTTCCAGTCGGCTATCCCATGCTATTGAGAGTCTTCGCAACGAAAGGATACGGCTGGCAGCTTTCCAAGATCTGGCACGCGACGAAGAGACTGGTATTGCAGAGCGAATAACTGATCTCCGCAAGGCAGTGTCAAATGCCGAATCACATATTTATTAATTTCAATTTCATTTTATCTAGCTCAGACCGCCGCAGAGGCTTGGGCAGATCGCTGCTGAGTCACCAGTCGCTTCTTTCCTTGACGACTGTACCAAAATGGCCGGGGCAGTGCCAGAAATTCCCGGCGTACGGGCACCGACCGAGGGTGCACGGGAGATTACATTGGAAATAATGCGACTTCTTGGACGTCACTCACCGTCGTTTCCCGGTGCACAGCCCGTGTCGTTTTCACGGCAGCATTTGGAGCACGCTCTTCTCGACGAGGACTATTTTGTATGTGAAAAGTCAGATGGCCTTCGATGCCTTATGTTTTTGAGCAGTTTAGATGGCGAGGAACGTATCTATCTCATCACTCGCAAGAACGAAGTGTTTTGGCTCCCGGATTTGCACGTTCCGCTCACCGAGGCGGACCCCGCGTCATTCCATGTTAATGGCACTCTAATTGACGGCGAACTCGTTCGGACACAGGATGGTCGCCTCAAATTCCTTATGTTTGACCTTCTAGCCCACAACGGTAAGAGTTTAGTCGAACGAGTGCTCGATTCGCGGCTTGGCTATCTTAAATCTGGTGTTTACAAGCCGTTCCAGGCCCTAGTAGCTCGGTTTCCCGAGGATACCCAGAGCTTTCCTTTTAAAATCTATATGAAGGGCATGGAGCTCTCCTATGGACTGGAAAAAGTATTGCACGCTCGGTTAACCCATCTTTCGGACGGGCTGATTTTTACATCCCGCCGCCAACCATATATTTTTGGTACAGATCCTCACATTCTTAAGTGGAAACCACCCAATGAGAACTCAGTTGACTTCGTGCTCGATCTTGAGTTCAACGAGCTCGAAGACGAGGAGGGACACTATCTTGACTACGACTCTGTGCCGCAGTGTAATTTATTGGCCTGGCACGGCGGGTCTAACGACAAGCCGTTTGGTCACATGTATTTGGAGGACGATGAGTGGGAGAAACTCAAGGCTTTGGGTGAGCCACTCAACCGAAGGGTGGTTGAATGTATTATGGACGAGCTAGGGCGCTGGCGCTATCTGCGGTTCCGCGATGACAAGGACCATGGAAACCACATTGACACTGTTAACAGCGTGATAGAAAGCATCAGAGATCACATCACCGAATCCGACTTACTAGAGTCTGTCCAAACTATCCGTGATGCATGGCACGACCGTCAGGAGCAAGAGCCCAAAAACAAACGTCAGAAGACAAGTTAATTTTGTGCAGAATTATATACATACTAAAGAGCAAAAGACACTAAGCTCCGTAAAAGTGCTCGCGGGTTACCATTGCCGGAAAGAGCGTATTTGGAAGCCACGAGCTCCGGAGAGTACTCGGCCAGTCCTGCAGCTGACGCGTAGCGCAAATAGGTCTCTGCCTCTGAGGGAGAGAATGTTCCAACGGCGATTTCACGGACTCCAGCCAATTTTGATGCCAAAGTAGCGTCAAATTCCTCAGTAGAGGCATAGGCCGGCGCCGAACCGTGGCCAAGTCCAATGGCAATAGTCTCGTTGGACACGATGCGGCCAGTGGTGGCAGCAAAAACGGCACCCTGCTTGAAGCTGCGTTCGCCACTCAAAAAGTCAAGAAGCAGCTTGGGAACCTGCAGATTGCCATGGTAAATAGGTTTGTTGTCCTTGGAGCGATTGACAGCGTAGGGGGACTTAGCAAAGGCGTTCAGGCTGTCAACGCTAAGCAAAACGGGACGGTCGCCAGTTTCAAGGCCGGCAACAAATTTAGTCAGTGACGCTGCCGGGTTCTCTTTAGCGGCCGCCGAGCGAAGCAGCTTGAGGTCCTCCGAGGTGAGCAGATCTTTATTTGCCTTAACAATCCGCTGAATCCACCGCGCGGTGAGCATCGGCTGGTTATAAACACCATCTTGAGTGGGAATAGCGTCAGTAGAACCGTCAATAAGCTCCTCAGCACGAGGAACGTGCAAAACGATCCAGTTTTGCAGCTTGGCAAACGCATGGGCCTGAGCAAGCAGAGAAGATTTGCCGCTACCCGGGGCACCTGTAAGTACAGCACGCTGGTCCTTGGAAGCCTTTTCCTGGATCAAGGAGCGCACAGCAGCCGATTCAGACCGCAGAAGAGTGGCGCGATGGCCAAACAGTTCGTTGTTCTGCTGAGGCTGGAAATCAGCCATGTGCACTAGGCTGGCCTGCACAGCGTCGGGGAATACAACCATAGAAGGTTCCATTTTGTCGGCGGGCAAGTTTGCCAGGTCGGTAGCAGCCAGCATACGCAAATCTTCGCTACCAACGGCCACTTCGGGAGCCGATTTGGAAAACCGTGAGTAGGCGGCGGCCTTGCGGAAGTTGCGGTACTCTCCAGAGCCCTTCTTCGGAGTGCGCAGTTTAGAAGTCTGCTCTTTGGCCTTCTGCTTGAATGCGGCTGCCGAGCTTGCGTGGAAGCCGCGGAAACCCAGCCGGTGCATCATTTGGTGCGTGAGTTTTCTTGACTAAGGCGAGTTCACCCAAAGGGTTCGCCAAAAGGGTTGAAATTTTTCAACTGACAAAGCCAAAATCTTTTTTTCTCATCTGCCAAAATGCGCCAACTCACTGAACAAGAAACGAAAACGGTGTTTGAAAAATTGAGTGGGTACATTGGCCCTAATATTGCTCAGCTTGTGCAGCGGCCGGACGAGAAATACTGCTTCCGCATTCAAAAAGACCGTGTATACTATATGTCTGAGAAGCTCGCTCGGTTGGCTACGTCTGTTGCTCGCCCCAATCTCATGTCTCTGGGCATTTGTCTAGGCAAGTTCACGAAAACTGGCAAATTCCGTCTGCACGTTACTAGTCTGTCCGTTCTGGCGCCCTATGCGGCCAACAAAGTCTGGATCAAGCCCAACGGCGAGATGCCCTTTTTGTACGGAAACCATATTCTCAAAGCCCACATTGGCCGCTTCTCCGAAGATGTACCTGAGCACGCAGGTATGGTTGTGTTCAGCATGAGCGATTTGCCGCTTGGATTCGGAATTAGTGCGAAATCTACTGCCGAAGTCCGCCGGGCTCAGCCCAATGCGATCACTGTGTTCCGCCAAAGCGACATTGGCGAGTATTTGCGTGAGGAAGACACTTTGTTTACATAGGTAATTATTTATTCCGTTCAGCTTTGCCATGATTACTTCTTCTTCTTGTTCTTCTTCTTTTTGTTTGCCGAGCTGGATGTGCTGGTCGACGTAGCGACCTGGCCTACCGGAGCGGGAGACGCCGTTGTAGAACCCTGAGTAGCACCCTGGGCAGCATTGCGCTTCTTTTTAGGCTTGTAACTCGAGCGGTCCTGCTTGGCGAGCCACCGCTCGGGGTCAGGTTGCTTTGACTCGTCGTAGTTTGCCGGCAGCTTGCGTTTGCCAGACCGGCGCCGCCGGCTGGGCTCGCTGCGCACTGCGACCTTTGTAGGAGCTGCTAGAGCAAATAGACCCTTAGCATCAAGAGCCTCAGCATCAATTCCTTGCGTTAGATCTTGCACTGACGGCAAACCGGCCACCGAAGCTGACTCGGGGCGCACTGCACATTTGCCAGCACAAGCTTCGAGAGTTGACTCGTGGCACGACGCGAAATAGACGTCAGCAAGCTCAAGGGCATCAGCATCACCGGATTCGGCCAAAATGGCTGCTGCGCCGGCGTAGTCGCCTGCAAGATTTGCCGAAGCGAAAACCTGTTTGACAATATCAGTAGGATCCAGCCGCAAATGCTTGTGGGCGGCAGCGATTGCGCCCAAAACACCTGGAGAAAAATTAGAGTTAGAGGCCAACATGGCGCGGCCCAGCCCAACCAAAGAGTGAGCAGCGTCGTCCAAACGGCCGGCATCAACGTGAGCCTGGGCCAATGCGAAAACAGCCGCGACGTTAGCCGGATTACGTGCGACTTCCTGGCGAAGTTCACGCTGTGTTGATGCATTAGCCGCTAAAACAGCCGGAGTCAAATCAACCTCACCAAACTGAGCTAAGTGCTTTGCAGCAGTGCCTGCGATGGGCAGTCCAGCCCGAGCCTGGAGTCTTAGCTGGTTTCCACGAACAATACGCTCTTGGGACGCCACAAGATTAGTCGGCAGCAGATCAAATAGTTTGAGAGCAGCTAACACGCCGTCTAAATCGGTGGGAGGGTCGCACACCAAGCGGTTAATAGCCGCCAGCGGGTCCTCGAGATCTGCGAGCAGTTCACGGGCTTTAGCCACATCACCACTTAAAATATGTGCGTAGGCTGCCTGCAGCACGATATTGGCCTGCTCATCGTCGCCAGCCTCAGTTTTGGCGCTGCGGAGCTCATCAAGTGCCTGCGCAGGCTCGTCACGAACCAAATGGGCATAGGCAGCGTTGAAGTGCCGCTCAAAGGCCGGAACATCAGCAGAAGCCTGGTCTAGAATACCCATCTGCGCTGCAATAGCATTCTGGTTGACCCGTAAATCCACAATCTCGTCGTCGTCTACTGAAACACCCTTGAGAGCCTCGGTGGCTGCGCCGTAATGGCCAGCCCGGTATTCTGCCTGGCTTAGAGCAAGCGAAACAGGCGCATTTTTAGGATGTACCGCCGCAAGTGCACGGAGCGCCTCCAAATCCGAAAGTTGATAGTAAATATACGCAGATTCGGCGGGGAACCGCTCTAGAAGTGACGGGTCCGCCTTCAGAGTCTTGCCAGCGGCTTGAAACCGGTCGAGTTGGATGAGCGCCGACAACTTGTCATGGTACGCATCCTGGCCCGCCTTGAGCTTGTCTTCGGCCAACCGCAGTCGGTCAAGACCTGCGTTGTTAACCTTTAAATTAGCGACCTCGTGGACGAGCGACATTGAAAGGTTTGGGGTATTTGTCACCGAGTCCTGAATTTCATATTAGATTTCTCCCAGCTTTTTTTTCCCAACTAAATGATCCCTATCGTCAAAACGCCACAACCATGGTGTGGCATGGCAAGGATCTTTTGTCGAGGCTATAAAAGCCGTGGTTTGTCTAAAAGGGTAGCTCAGCCAGGTCGAGGAAAAACTGTGTTTGCAGGTGGTTCGCCTAATAAAGGTAAAGGTGCGGTCAGTAAAGGTGCAGGCAGTAAAGATTTTGGCAGTAAAGGAGGTAAAGGAGGTAAAAGTGGCAAACCTCCTCCTACTACTCGTCGCCAGATTCTCTCTCGAGGCAAAACAGGCCCAGCCCCAACTCAGCCAACTACTCTGGATATGGGGAAGTTCGCCAAACTCAAGGGTGTGCCTTCAGAAGATCGGAAAACGCATCGAAATTTGCTAGATAAAGTCAGTGACTTTGCGCAGCTTCGCATTGCTAATGAACTGCGCCCCAATTTACTTGGCAAAGTGATTCCCGAAGCATCAGTGCCCACGCCCGTCCAGAAAGTTGCTATTAAAAGTTTACGTGCACCTCGAAAAGATCCGCTAGCCTTCCAGTCCTGGCTATTGGCTGCCGAGACTGGATCAGGGAAGACTTTGGCTTATTTACTTCCGACGCTTTCTGAGCTTGTAGAAAAGCCCGAGGAAGCCCAAGACGCACCGCAAGTTAGAGCTATGGTGCTTGTACCTACATTAGAGCTTGTGACACAAGTTGCCGAGCAAGCTCGGGCTGTGGCCCCCGATCTCCGCATTTTGGCAGTCGATGTAACTTCTCGAGCGAGTCGTTTAGCCAAAAAGGTCACACGCGGTGTTGATCTGCTTGTGGCAACGCCAGACAAAATTAATGCTCTTGCAGAACACGAGCCAGTGCTCTCCGAAAGAGCTTTGGCAGACTGCCGGTGCATAATTGTGGATGAGGCCGACTCACTTATGAATGAATCGTTCAGTAGCACGACACTCAAAGTGCTCAAGAATTGCCCCCAAGCCGTGGACGTTGTATTTGTGACGGCGACTATCCCTAGCCATTTTGACAAAGTTTTGCGTGATGCCTTCCCAGAAACCACCAGATTGGTGACTCCAAGTATCCACAGGCTACCCAGACACATTGACTTTCGGGTTATTGAGGTGTTCAAACCACCATATCGCGACAACAAAGAGCTCGCACTTCAGCAGGCTCTTTACTCGATTTACCATGACAACGCTGAGCCAAACTTACAAAAGCGAGTTATGGTTTTCGTCAACAAAAAAGCATCTGTCAAACCGCTCATTAAAATGCTGAATGCAGCAGGATACCCTACAGTTGGACTGGATGGCAGTTTAGACCCCGCCGAGAGGGCTGAACTACTCGAATCGTTTGTGAACCCACCCAAAGAAAGAAAGAGTGAGCAGGATAAGTTGCATGTTATGGTCGCAACTGACTTGGTGGCTCGTGGTATTGACATGAAAAAGGTTCGCAATGTCATTCTGTACGATCTGCCCTGGTCTGCGGCAGATTTGCTCCACAGAGCCGGACGTACTGGCCGACTGAATTCGGGCGGTCGTGTACTGCTATTTGTCTCTCGGTCAGAGTCGAAGGGATGGGTTAAGGGCCTCGAAAAGATCGTCAAGCGGGGTCAAGCGCTTGCTTGATTCTCGAGGCAGAAATTTTGAGGGGAAAAAATTTTCCAGGTTAAAGTTTTTCGGCCAAAAGTTGCCAGATGAAAGTTTTCCAGGCACAAATTGCTAGACAAAAGTTTCTAGGCAGCATTTCCTAGGCAATGATCCTAGGCAACCCATTCACTTACCACCGGCATTGATAATCGATGTCCGGGAAATAAACGTCTGGGATAACAACCGACTTTTCGTTTCAGCCCGCAGCTTATGCTGTCTTTGGGCTTCTCAAAAATTTCGGACATCTTGTACATACTATTTATTTCTGTGCAATACACAGATTTTTTTTCAAGCATGCTACATATCTGATCCCTCATACAGGGTTAGGGCATATCCTGCTTGAGGACGCGCGTCGCTGATCGTAAACAATCCATTCTCCCATGTCAGCGGACTGGCTAAGTGAGGAGCTACCAGAGGCTTGGCCGACTCATGTTGCGGCTAATTCGCCAGTCAAGCATCCTGTTGACACAGAATCAATAAATAAAAGTGTCTCCGACCACATTGACGCTACCGTCGCTATCCAGCACGTGAACCGAGGGGTACCACAGTGGAAACGAAGATTGAGTCCCAAACAATCGCACCATGGCAATATTGAAGAACTCCAAAGTATGTTTCGTGATACAAGCATGGGAGATGGAGCTATTGACACCACAGACTCCAGCAACGAGAGCAGTGCAGCGCCCGACTACGCAATGAGCCGCAAGCTCAAACTCTTTGGGGACCGCGATACTTACACTGAGCAGCGCTGCAACAACCTGCTAACTTCGCTTCAGGGCCAGCCGGACAATACAAACAGTACAAATGGTGAGTCACTTCGCTCAGACAATCCGATGAACACATTTGCCAATCGTTCCAAGGGCGATTTGGCCGCACGGTTCCTTAAAAATGGTGAAAACGTACTGTCGCGGATCCGCAAGGCGTCCATGCTTGATATGAAGGAGGTTGCTGCAAGAACCAAGGATGAATCACTGGACGATCTCGAACGAAAGCTTGCAAATGGCACCATAGACACCACCGCCGATGCAACAAACAAAAACGGGTCCACTTTGAGCACTTTAAGCAGCAGTGACTGGGCTCCAAATGAACCTGCTGCTCCAGAGCCAGTACGATCATCTGTTGCAGATACTTCACAGCCTGTCCGTCAGCTTGTAGGCGAGTTCGCTCAAGAGTACTCTCGTTCTCGCGATGTGCCTGCTCCACTTACCGACCAATTTGGATCAATGAAAATGCCCTACAAACACACCGCACCCACCCCGGCATTTTCTAGTCTGTCAACGGTGAATTCAGGCAAGATGCGTAGCGCAACCTCGTCGACGGTGCTCCACCATCGGCCTGAGTCCACCGCCTCTACATTTGTTCCTACCGTTCAATTTGCGTCGCCAACCAAAATTCCTGATATTTCGACGTTGGCCATTCCTGGCGAGAGCTCTGAGGAGATTGAAGAACACAATTTAGAAACCAAGCCCAGCATGAATCAAGTGAACAATGATGGCAGCGACGATATCGTGATTTCCACCAGTGAGCCATCAACTGAGATTTCTGGACGATCTTTCGATGTTCACAACTCAAGTGTGCCGGCTGCTCAGCCAGCAGCCCAGACACATGCTGCTGTACAAGTTTCCCAGCGAGAGCGAGCTGTGCCTGCTCTGTCTACCCAGCGACTTGAACAGCCAGCACACCGGGCGGAGAGTCGGTTTTCCCAACTATCTCAGGCTACCTCTATGCCTCCCCAAGCTTTTGATGTTACTTATCGCGATGGATCTATGTTTGAGCGCCCATTACCGTCAATGACAGTGGCTAACAACACAACAATTGGCAACCTCTCCATTGCTCAGCGGGATACAACATTTTCAGGCAGTATGTTCCATCTTGCCGAACGGCTGAGTAGCCGGGGTCCACCCGAGAAACTCGAGGTTGTCGATCTGTCCAATACTGAAATGGAGACCGTCAAGGGCCTAGAGAAGATGCTACCCAATGTCCGTGATCTTGACCTGTCACAGAATTCTATTCAGGTTCTTGAAGGCTTGCCTACGCACGCTGTTCGGCTCGATCTTAGCCATAATTTGCTTAACCGACTGAGCACTTTCCCTATGGCGAACTTGACCACGCTTAATGTGTCACACAATCAATTTACCGATTTGCGAGGACTTAAAATGTTGCGGTCTTTGGTTCATTTGGACATTTCGCACAATTTGCTCACAACTCTAGCGGGTATTGAAGGGCTTTTCGAGCTTGAAACTTTGAATATTTCGCACAATCAGCTCAGTGGAATCGCCATTTCACACACAAGTCTACGCGTGCTTGCGGCTGGCTCGAATCCATTAAAGAATGCCCGTCTTGTCACTCCACAGCTTGAAGAGCTTAATTTAGATGACGCCGAAATCACAAGTATCGAAGCTGTGCCCAGCGTGAAGCGGCTAAGTATCCGCAATAATGCGGCCGCTCTTGACTTTAAAGGTTGGGATAATCTGGAAACTTTATTTTACGACGGTAATGACGCTGCTCGCAACTGTACGGCGGTGGCTCCACGGATACTCTGGTGGCAGGGCACTAATTTACACGGATTTGCAGCCCAGATGCTGCGAACAGCGTATGAAGTCGTTCTTGCTGGCCCAGGGCTTGACCTATCGGTATTTGTGGATGTGTATCCATGCCAGGAACTTTCTCTCTGCAACATGGGTCTTGAGCGGCTGCCTCCTTGGCTCCCCAAGCGGTTCCCACTAGTTCGGTCTCTTAATGTCGCGTTTAATATGCTTGATGATGAGAGTATGGATGTTATTGCGCAATTCCGTCATCTCGAGGAGTTGTCTCTCTTCCACAATCGCATTCAGGACGTTGGCAGGACTGGGGCGACTTTACGCAAGTTGCGCAAACTGCGGGCTCTGGATTTGCGGGCAAATCCGGCTACGAAATTCTATTTGCCTGTTTTGTTCAACGATCAGCAGGCTCCAATGGCTGCGTACGAAGAGGTTCTGGATCAGACGCCAAGCGATAGCGGGCCGGAAATCGACGCCTACAAGCAGGAACTAGGTCTCGAATTACAGTGGCTTGATGGTGTTGTAGGTACTGGCGAATTGGCAGCATCTCATCACTCCTCGCATTCACAGTCGTCGTTCTCGGGGTCTGTGTCTTCATTTACGTATGGCACACCGGCAAAACGCAAGCCAACAGTCACTACTACTGAGGACCGATTTGCAAGTGCCAAAACAGAGCCAGACATGACTGCACGCGGAATTTCAACGCCGCCAAGAAAAGACATTGTGCGACAGATGGCATCTGACTTGATTAGTCTCTACGATCTCGCCTGTCGCCAGCACCCAGATCTTTACGGCCCTCTCGCTCGCAACTATGTTCGAAACTATGTTCGGTCCTAGACACATTATATATCTATTAATTAGCGAGTTCCTTAGCAACCCAGGTGGGCAGGACGAAAGCAGCCTTGTGAATCTCGGAATTGTAGTATTTCAGCAGCGAAGACTCCTCCTCGGGGGTCCACTTGCGAAGCGGAACCTTGAGGTTGGCATTAGCGTCCTTAGAGCAGATCATGAAGCCGATCTGGCCCGAAGGGTAGGTAGGGATAGTGGTGTAGGCGTACTCGACAGTGGGGAAGACCTTACGGCAAGCGGCAGAGACCTCCTTGATAATGGGGAGGTGAAGCCACATGCATTCACCCTGGGTCGAAATGACACCCTTCTCAGTGAGAGCACCGGCAAGCAGCACAAAGTAGGGTTCCTCAAATAGCGACTTGGCAGGGCCCTCAGGGTCCGACGAATCGGTGATGATGACGTCGAAAGTGTTTGTGTACTTTTTCAAGAACTCAAAGCCGTCGCCAATGTGGACCTTAACCTTGGGATGCTGGAAGCCCACAGCCATGGAGGGCATGAACTTCTTCGAGGCATTGATCACACCTTCATCGATGTCGCAGAGCACAACCTCTTCAACGCTCTCATGCTTGACGACCTCACGCAAAACACCACCGTCACCGCCGCCGATAACCAAAACCTTCTTGGGATTCGGGTGGGAATTGATAGCAAGGTGAGCAATCATCTCCTGATAAGCGAACTCGTCACGCTCGGTAGCCTGGATAGCACCATCGAGCACAAGGACATTGCCGTAATCGGTGCTTTCGAAAACCAGAATATCCTGGTATTTGGACTGCTCAACATGGAGAATCTGCTTCACACGCAGGGACATAGCCTGTCCGGGCCACATAGTGTCAGAGATCTCGCGGAACCATCCGTCCTTAATAGTTTTGTGAGTGAGTTCTTGCATTGAAAAGAGGGGTAAGGTGAAAAGTTTCGCCAAGCAGGTGGATAGCCACGATAACTGGGCCGGGGGACCCTTGCCCTTCTTTCTTTCTACGCCGGTCTGGCGGGGGTGGTTACTTTTTTGGCAAACTAGAGCTGCATCACGTAGCTCGATTATGGGTGAGTGAGGTATTGAGAGTTTGTGGCGATTGAACTTTACTGCTGGAATAGCTGTATTATGCGGAGTCAATGATAGTTACTATTATAGAAGTAGGTAATGCAAGTGCAGTTTAAGTTCCCAGTTGATAAGTCTAGGAAAGACTAGAAATTTGGCTTTTAGGTACTGGAGCCTATAGGAAGATCTATTTAGATGATTCACTATTAAATATCTAAAATTCAAACGGTACTTCAATAGTTATGTGCTATGGGAGTTAGGCGGACATTTTCCAAGTCTACCAGGACAACCCTACATAAACACATAACTCTCATGGCAGGGCTATGAACGTGCCCAATTCATGCTCCCAGGTCCACTTAGCTCTTAATCGACTATAAAGAAGCAAGTGTATTAACAGTACTCTGAAACTGAAAATATAATTGCCTCAATATCCCATCCGTCAAACAAAGCCATTGAAGGCGAAAAAGTCTTTTCTACATCCAAATTCACAAGGTAAGCAGCCCCCAAAACGCGATAAAGCTCGCCTCGATTTGTGATTAGTCAGGACCATGTTTAGAGACCGCACAAACCTCTACCTGTCGTTCAGGCAGTCCTACACGCACCATCCATACATTTCGAGCCAGTCGGCGCCGCTAATTGATGGTGATGTCATTGAAATGGACATTTTACCCCCGAGCTGGATGGATATCAGTACCCAGGTCGAGTCACAATTACAGGGAATCGTCGCGCTGATCGGGCGACTGGCGCCCCTTCATAAGAAGCACGCTTTGCCCGGTTTTGATGACCGGAGCGCCGAGGAACGTGAAATCGAGCAATTGACTTTGCAAATCACCCAGGGCCTTCATAGATGCCAGGCACTGGTCAAAAAATTCGAGGCCCTCAGCCACCAAATCGACCAAAACGATCTGGCCCTTGTCAAAATGTGCGACAATATGAAGGTTGCAATGGCCGGAAAAGTGCAGGACACTTCGGCCATGTTCCGCAAAATGCAGTCTTCGTATCTCAAAGTCCTCCGCAAGGATCCGACCTATGCTAATACCGGCTCCATCGAACAAGACGTCCAATTATCCCGCCAGGCTCTGGAACAAACCCGAGACCTTTTACACGACGAGCAGGACGCCGAAATCCGCCAACGCGAGCAGGAGATCAACAAGATTGCTCAGGGCATTCTCGAAGTCGCAGACATTTTCAAGGACTTGCAAAACATGGTTATTGATCAGGGCTCTCTAGTCGATCGTATCGACTTTAATGTTGAAACAATGTACCAATCTGTGAAAGACGCTGATCGCGAGCTCGTTAAGGGCGATTCCTACCAAAAACGCACGACAAAATGTAAAATCATTTTGCTGCTGACCCTAATAATCGTGGCCTTGCTTTTGATCCTCATATTAAAGCCCCATCATTCAAGAGCAGCGACACAGGACCCAGCACCAGCTCAACCAGCACCAGCTCAACCAGAACCAGCTCAACCAGTACCGGATCAACCAGCCCAACCAGAGCCTGGAAGCTCTTAACTTGATTGTTTCGCAGAGCGGGCATTCTTGTCTGTTAGGCATTCTGTACATTATCTATTTTAGAGCGCTTGCTGGCGCGGCCATAGCGCTTCAATATCCATTAATCCATTGGCTACTGCCCGGGCTCCAGGAATATCACCAAACACGATGTCGATATCTGAAGGCGTCCAG
Organism: Wickerhamiella siamensis; assembly: GCA_030571815.1. Lineage (NCBI taxonomy): Eukaryota > Fungi > Ascomycota > Dipodascomycetes > Dipodascales > Trichomonascaceae > Wickerhamiella > Wickerhamiella siamensis. The sequence continues at coordinate 224,772 of JAJLYV010000010.1, forward strand.
CCATTCGCTCGAATATACTCCATGACAACCGGGTACAGCTCAACGTCAGGGATGAGATTGTGACTAGCAACGGCTTGTACAACTCCAACTTGTAATGGCGTACCAAGCACTCTTTGAATCACATTTAAAGCCAACTGCGATTGGTCACAGGCCATGAATCCGGCAATAAATCCTAGGGCCAAATCCGGCGTGATCTCCTGGACTTGGTTCCATTCGTGATTGAGCTGGTCAAGGTAACCGCATCTTTGAAGTGCTCCAAGGTATTTGGGAAGAAGTTCGTCTGTCACTAATGGTCGTAATCGATGCACTAAAAGCTCTGGAGCAGAAGCTTTGGATCCAGGGAAATTGGGCAATGGAAAACTCTCCAAAATATCTCCCAGCACTGAGGTTGGTATCGGTTGCCCGTCAGTCATTTCTGAATGCATGTCCAATGCCCGTGCAATTCCTGCTGCATTGCCATGCTTAGCAGCTAAAACGGTTGCGTAGTTTACCGTCTCAACCTTGAGTTGTGAGTTAGTAGCCATGCGTTCCAGTAGCGAAAACAAATGGTTCATGAGCGGCAGGGCATCTCCTGTTGGTTCATATGCTCTTTCCAAAGCTTGGATTAAATCCAGCTGGCAGGTCTGCCAAATTTCAGGCCGCTCATCGGCCAAGCTGACCGTGTCCCAAAACTCGTCTAAATTGTTAGCCCACAGCAACAAAAACCTCACTGTAGCCGAGGTAGGGCGAATGGAAGTAAAAATACTCGAAAATTCACAAAGGTCTCCACGCACATGCTCTTTGAACTGAGCTGGAGTGCCTGGGAAAGCTTCTTGTTGAGCACTAATATGGCGACCCAGGGCAAGCAAAAACTCGTCGATCGCATCACTAGAAATGGAGCGACCAGCGCTAAACACTTCCAGAAGCTGCGATTCAGCATGTTCAATCGAACCGCAACGTGCAATCAAAGCGAAAAGTTTATCGTCCACCGGATCCAGCTCGGACTCGGCATCTCTAGTAATCTCCATATAGTCAAAAAGCGTGGCCACAAAACGCTCAAATTTCGGGATGTCCGGAATGGAAAGCTGTGGTGTCACCTTTTGTGGCCCGCTCACAACGTAGTGGGTCGCCGGATGGATCTGTAGCGCTCGAGTGAGTACAGCGAGAGCTTGGGCTCTGGCGACTCTGATCATGGGTCGAGCACCGCCATAGCCCTGCTGCCAGTACTTCATGAGAAACATCATGAGTGCTCGCAGTGATGTGGGGCGAGCGGTGGCAATCATGTCGAAAACAGCCGCCTCAAGCTTAGTCTGAGCTCGAAATGGGTCCGCATCGGCTAACACGTTTTTGTTCAGCCAAATGTCGATTTCTCGCGACGTGAGCTCCGGCAAAGCCATAAACAGTCGTATATTTTCAGGAACTTCGCGTACTGCGGCCTGGCTAGCCGGCCTTTTCTTGGAATTAACAATAACCGGCTCGTTGATCGCCGGACGCGCTTTCAGCTGTCGCAGTCGGCGAACCTGCTCAACATACGGTAGGGCATCCACCCGCTTTGTGGCCGGAGCCAACAATGCCTCAAGCAAATGATATTCATCAATAGCCTTTGGGCGCCGGTGCAACAAACGGTGAGCGCTTCTATGAAGTTCCCTGAGCTGTCGCATATGTCAGAGTTTTCTAATCCGCCGAGATTCACTTATACGTAGATTTGACAAATAGGGCAGGTGGAGTCGGCAGTAAGAGGACCCCCACACACTTTAAAATTAATTCTTAGATAGCTGTCAAGATAAATACCATATGTGTTTGAAGTACTTTATATATTTGTGCACAAGAAAACAAAGAACGACGTTGAGTTCAAATACAGTTTGCATTTTGTAAACATTTTCAGTGATATTACTTCGCTTCTCCCAAAGGCGAGTTTTTTGCTTTAGAGGCGGTTCAATTTATAATCATTCCTAACTAGCCCTTTTCGACTTGGGCTACGTTTCTTCCTGTATCTACACAACCTGACCTTCAGGAGTGTTGAAACTTCGTGAGAGAGAAGCTTTACTTGTACACAGATAGTGACAAGTACCAGTTTTTGGAAAGCCACTAGCGTTAGACTGCTAGCCTCTCCTAAACTCTGAATGTCCTCAAGCAGACGCATTTCAAAAATTGAAAAGCAACAAACCCCAGATGTTTCTGGCACCTTAGACCCCAGTAATAGCGCTTTGGCGCCAAAGTTCGAAAAATTGGCCGAAATTGTCGACCGTCACGACGATAGGAGCCGCCTGCTCTTCCACCTAGACAAGTTTGTGTCTCTTGTATATTACGATCCGAAAGAAGCCAAAAAGGATCATTCGGACATTTTTGAAAGATGGAGGCAACCTCATGACCTGTGGGAGGCTGTAATTTCTGCTCAAAGCTCTCGCGTAGGCCGCCGAGAGGTTGCCCAGGTTCGTTCATCATTCGAGACGTTTCTGAAAGCCAAGAACCCGCCATCACAGGAAGACGATCCTGAACCGGTGGATCTGGGTCGATCACAATCAGCAGTCGCGAAAAAACGACCTAAGACACTCGTAAAAACTCCGAGCAAACGCGTTAAACGTGAAGGCACGAACGGCCACTTGACAAAGGATGACCCCCTGGCCGACATTGAACTTCCGCCACTCAAGCCAGTCCGCGGTGCCAAACCGGCCCCGAGTATTACGCACCCCAGCCATGTCACGCTGCCAAAGTTTGGTGGCAGAATAGACAAACTTTTGGAAACTTATAAAACGACGCTTGATGATCAAGAGCTCACTGATCCAGTTGCCTACGAGGACTACATCCGCCAGCAGGTAATCATCCGCCGGAGAATTGCTGTGGCACAGGAATCGGGCCTACTTGAAGAACTCCAGCGTCTCAGTGCTGGCCAGGAATTGCAGCAAAAGAAATTCACAGACCCAAACCGCGGGGTGGTATATTCGGACAACCTAGTGGCCCAGGCAGCATACCTTGGCAAAGTTCGGCAGAATCTCCGGAAATTCAAATCTGCAAATGTCAAAAAGGTTGCTCAAGCGGTCGAACAGTACTTCAGGAGGCTCGCGGGTGCTGAAGAAAAAGAGAAGAAAGATTTGGAACGCATGCTTCGACAGCAAGCACGCAAGATCGCTTCGGACGTTCTGAAGAAATGGAAACTAGCCGAAAAAGTTGTATTGCAGCGCAAACAGCAAGTTTTGGAAGAAGAGAACCGCGTACGGGGCAAAGAGTACCTTAATCAAATCCTTGAGAAATCGGCTTTGCTTCTCGAGTCTCGTATTGAGAGCTATGCACCTGAAGACGATACGGAGTCCGAAGGAGATATGTTGTCGAGCAGCGATGATAACGCTGTGGATGACGATGACGACTCTAAACTGACTGTTGAGCAGCTTCGTGAAAAGTACAAGAACTTGCCAGAGCTCGAGCTCGAGGACCATAGTGATGCAGATATCTCGGATACTGCACCATCATCACCGCTAAATATTGAAGCACCAAGCAAAGAGCTGTTGGCACTCTATGACCAAGTTGAAAGCTCAAACGAGGAGGACAGTCTTTCAGAGTCCGAATCAGAGTCCGAATCAGAGTCTGCTTCTGAGTCTGAAACCAAAGGCCCTGGGTTATCTGCACTCTTCGGTGGTGCTACTGCTGAACAGTCGGATTCCGAAGACTATCAGTCGGATTCCGAGTCGGGCTCGGAAAATGGTGCTATGGAAATTGACGAACCTGAGCCTGAAGCTATGGATGTTGAAGAGCCTGAGGTTCTTGCATCCGTGGAATCGGGGGAAAAGGTTGAGAAAAGTGCTGAGGCGAAAATTGAAGAGAAAATTGAGCAGCAACTGGAAATTCGCCGACATAAAATTGAGCCACCATTTTTACTCCGCGGAACCCTCCGCGAGTACCAACGAGATGGCCTGGACTGGCTGGTTGGCCTTTACAACACTCAAACCAATGGTATCCTTGCCGATGAAATGGGTCTAGGTAAAACCATTCAAACCATCTCGTTGCTGTCTTACTTGGCATGTGAAAAACATATCTGGGGCCCACATCTCATTGTCGTGCCCACGAGTGTTATGCTAAACTGGGAAATGGAGTTCAAGCGGTTTGCTCCTGGATTCAAAGTCTTAACTTACTATGGCAACCCACAGCAACGCAAAGAGAAACGCAGGGGTTGGAACAAGGAAGATACTTGGCACGTTTGCATTACTTCCTATCAGCTGGTAATTCAGGACCAAGTTGCTTTTCGGCGTAAGCGATGGTCCTATATGATTTTGGATGAGGCCCATAACATCAAGAATTTCCGGTCGCAGCGGTGGCAAGGTCTTCTAAATTTCAATTCGGAGCGCCGACTACTGTTAACCGGCACGCCTCTGCAAAACAACTTAGTCGAGCTGTGGTCACTGCTGTACTTTTTGATGCCGTCTTCTAAAGGCACACAGATGATGCCTGCCGGGTTTGCCGATTTGCAAGACTTTCAAGAATGGTTCGCCCGTCCCGTTGATCAAATGGTAGAAGAGGGCGAGGAGGCTGACGATGAGGCCAAAGCGACAATTTCAAAACTACATACGGTTCTGAGACCTTATCTTTTGCGTCGCCTCAAGGCTGATGTTGAAAAGCAGATGCCAGGCAAGTACGAACATATTGTTTACTGCCGACTATCTAAACGGCAGCGGTACTTGTATGATGATTTCATGTCTAGAGCTGCAACCAAGGCTACATTGGCCAGCGGCAACTTCCTGTCGATTCTCAACTGCTTGATGCAGCTACGAAAAGTGTGCAACCACCCTGATTTATTCGAAGTTCGGCCGATTGTTACGTCGCTGGCAATTGATCGGTGCATTCCTGGTGGGTATGTTCCTACTGCCAAGAAGTTCACACTTGACTTGGGCCCTAAATTGGATTTGGACACATTAAATCTTGTGTTTCCTGCAATGGAGTCAACTCCAAAATGGGAGGCTCTTACTGTTTTCCAGTCTCGGGCCACTCGAGAAATGGCACTGAATCTGACCGAGATGATCCCGGGCACGGTAATGGCTGAGCCAGATTTCCAAGATCTCGACAAGTGGGCTCTGTACAACATTTACAGCCGCCGCTATGCTCGCGCCGATTCCAAGCGGCATGCAATTTATCTCAACACTTTGCGAACTTGTCGAATCCCGCTATACGGCAGTGATTTGGTTCAGGCAGTGACAATCAAACGACAAGCACCGCGGGGCTACGACTGGCTAAAATTGCGGGCCATGGATGAGTTGGTTTACGACATTGAAGCTCGCGAGGTTGCAATGAAGCCTCTTCTTTCCAGATTTGCCTTTGTGACGCCAGCAGTGGTTACGCTCGACGCTGCAGAGTACTCTGTCGGATCAGTTGCTGGGGCCGTGGACTTCGAAGCCGTTCGACAATCTAGTGTCGGTCACGAAAGTCAGCTGCGGCTCTCTATCGCGTTCCCAGATAAACGGTTACTTCAGTATGACTGTGGTAAGCTGCAGAAAATGGCAACGTTGCTGCAGACTCTAATTTCAGAAGGTCACCGAGTACTGATATTCACGCAAATGACCAAAGTGCTGGACATTTTGGAACAGTTTTTGAATATTCACGGATGGCGGTATTTACGACTTGATGGTGCTACTCGCGTCGAGCAGCGACAGGTACTCACCGAGCGGTTCAACAAAGACGCTTCGATCCCGGTCTTCATTTTGTCCACCCGATCCGGTGGGTTGGGTATCAACTTGACAGGCGCTGACACAGTTATTTTCTACGATTCGGACTGGAATCCAGCTATGGACAAGCAGTGCCAAGATCGCTGTCACCGAATTGGCCAAACCCGTGATGTGCACATTTACCGACTCGTGTCTGAGTACACAATTGAGTCAAACATCCTCCGAAAAGCAACCCAAAAAACTATTTTGGATAACGTAGTCATCCAGGAAGGAGATTTCACCACCGACTATTTCAACCGCATAACGGTGCAGGATTTGTTGGGGGATAATGCCGGCCGTACTACATCGGCGGAGACGTTGCAGGAGCTTGGCGGCAGTCTCGATGTGCTGGGTCAGGCAGAGGACGATGATGATCGCGCTGCGGCAAATGTAGCAATGGGCGAAGCCAGAATGGATCAGGAAGAGTTCGAGGGTAAAACGCCAACCCCCGCTCCTACGGATGGGTCTACAACAAACACCGTCGGTGACGGCGACGCAGATCCAGAACCTGTCGGAATGGAAGAGCTAGGAGGCGAGCCCGAAGATGGCGACCAGGAAGAGGATGAGATCGGCCATGTCGACGACTACATGATCCGATTCATTGAGCGTGGCGATTTTACGCAGGAGTAAACATGGGTATATATGTCTATACGTAGTTGAGTGCTTTTTTGTTTACTCAAGCTATGACTTAAATTAGTATATTCTATGCTGCTGGTTGGTCTTACACGATTAAATAACACCAAAGAGTTTTGAAACGGATTCATAGGCGAATAAGAATGTTGTTGGGTCCATCGGTCGGCTTCGCTTATGCGGGTCCCACCGGCTTTTTGCAGTCCCAGTAACTGATGTGGGCGCCCCAGCAAAAAAAAAAAGAGGCGCGGGGGTGTTGTGTGTATTATGTAAGTGTGTCAGGTGCTCCAGGGAGCATCTACAGTTTTGTAATCGTGCGTCTGCTGACGTTATACCGCAGTCCATCACACCTTGGGTAATGGTGTCACCCCCTCTCCGAATTTTCCGCTCAACCGTGCATGAGAGATCTCAACAGTCAAAATGGCTCGCCGGAACATGCTTCTGCCGGGAAATTTGGAGTTACCGTATAGATACACAGCTCATTTTCTTATAAACAAGTTCAGTTTCCATCTTGTCAGCATTTGGATTCGTAAATCTCCCGTCAAGAATATATTTTTCTACTAAATTATTTGGGGCTGGACCATCTTGCACGTGACCGGAGGCAAGCGGTTGGGTAGGGGTTTTGTTCCTAGGGATAGGGGATGCATGCCGAAACCATCTTTTAGCTTTGTACCCCTCGCAGTGATATTCGTTCCACCTGCTTTTATAAAGTTTGGTAATCCTCATATCGTCCTCTCCCCCTCCCCCCTGGTCTAGCACTCTTAATTAAAGCCACCCTTTTCCCAACACAGACCAGTTTTTGGCCAAGACTTCACACCTTAATCCAATTTTCCGAGGAAATCTTCTATCAATGTACACCAACAGTGCGGGTACGCATGAAACGTTATGCATTTACGCCGGTGGTCGGAAACGGGGGCCTGAGCAGGCCTCGTCAGAAAGAGCCAGTGTTCCTATGAAATGCGGCTGCGATGAGGAAGCTTTGCAAGAGGCCGCCACACAAGAAACCGTGCGCAACGAGCTGCTCAAAGTATGGGGTGACCATGCTAAAGTCTTCTTTTCGGTGTCGGACTTTTGCAAGGCACTCTTACAGTACACGAGTGGCCCCACGGTTGCAGTATTAGCTGGTGGCGTAGACCCCAATTGTGAGCTGCTTGACTTCACATTGTTTGCTATGAGCGCGGGATATGATTTTGTGGTTGTGGTCCGACCTCACACCCGTAGCCGAGTGAAGATCAAGAGCAACCCCCCTGCAGTGCCGCTCGATACTCCGTTTTGCAGTGATTTGGCTTGCGAAGTTGAGATTTGCCCTGAGAAGCCGCCACTTGCTTGCCAAGTCGGTTCTTCGCGACGCTACGACAAGCTTCTGTTTGCCGAACCAGGAGTTCGGCCCGCCGAGCTCGACGAGCTTTTGCGCTTGAGTCGGTGGAGCCTGAGGCACCGTGCCGAGCAGTGGGCCAGCAAACTCGCCAGCAGCCATGTATCGCTTTTGCCCGACTCGAAACTGCCCAAGTTGTATATGGGTCGGGCGACCATTTCCGAATTGGTCACTTCGGCTCAGCTTGCCCAGCTTGAGCGGGATGTTCAAACCCTCGAGTTTGACACTTTCAATTACGATGCAGACCAATTATTGGCTGCCGGGTACCTACTGCTCAAGGCTATTTTCCGCCTTTCCGGGTTGGAAGAGCACGCGCTAGATGACAGCAAGCTAGTCTGGTTCTTGCTGGTCCTGCGACGCTGCTACACTGCCACCACCCCCTATCACAACTTTGCCCATGTTATCGACGTTTTGCAAGCGACTATTTATTGTTTGGTGCACTCTAATGTGTTACCGCCGTTTTCAGCCCTGTTCGATACCTCTGTCCCAACCAAGCTGTCAGACTCTACTTCGTTGTCGGCTATGCAAGTAGCCGCACTAGTGGTGGCTGCACCAGGCCATGATCTGTTCCATCCTGGTTTCAACGCCAAGGTCATGTGCAAGGGCAAGTGCTGCTTCGAGTCTCTGGAGGCTTTCCATGCCTCTCTCTATCTGGAGATGCTTGAGCAACTCTGGCCCGATATGGCAGAGGGTTCTCAGGGTAAGCTTGTTCGTGATATCATTCTGGCTACGGATATGGCTCACCACAAGGAGTATTTGAATGTCGATGCCGACTCTGGGCTGCCGGGACCACCCGGGCCTGGCGCAAGTACCGAAGTTCAAACTCTGTACCTATGCAGAGTCATAAAGGTGGCTGACCTTTTCAATGCTGCACGACCATTCCAGGTTTCCTACAAGCATGCGGTTTCCATCAACAAAGAATTTGACTGGCAATCTCAAACCGAGCAAATTCTTGGTTGGATTCCTACCCAGGAGTGTGGCAAGCTTGAGTACGAGAAGGACGGTTTCAAAGAGCCCTCTTTCTGCAACCAACGGCTTAAGAAGCGGCAAGTGTTCTTCTCGACAGTTTTTGTGCGCCCGCTGTTTGACCTCATGAGCGAGGACCCGCGCCAGGCGTTTTTGGGCAAGCTTATTGACTCCAACGAAGCGGCTTGGAACGAGTTCTGGTCGCAGCCCCCATCGCAGCCGGACGTGCAAATGGCCCGCTGCTGCGCTATTTGAATACGACTCTGCATTTGACCGTTTTTAAATGGCCAATATTCTTATGTATTATCTTGCATGGCCTTCTTACGAAGTGCCCCCTTTCTTTGACATATATATATCTATTTCAAAACTCATTTCCCAGAAACGAAAAACAGAAGTACATTGTTCAAAAAGCACAGCTTTGTGGGGGAGGGGACGTAAAACGGAAGAGCACAGCTAAATATGAAGGTCTCATGGCCCGGCGTTCGAAACCCGTCAAACAGGCCTTTCAGACAGCCACAGCCTTATTTTGGAAGCTTGCCAGTGTCCTGCGCGGCCCGGATCTCCTCGAACATTTTGAGCATCTTACGGCGGGCCCCCAGGGCGTTCACGCCGCGCGCCTCGAGATCCTCGTCGCTCAACAGCACAACCTGTTGCCATGGAATGTCACTTAGGTTCTCAGTGTACTTGTGCAGCCGCAAGGAGCGCAACCAGGCACCCATGTCGGCAAGCAGTTCAATGTCCATGTAATTAACGCTCCGTTTCGTATATGGCGGCTGACTTCCGGCTCGGGGCGAGCCTGGCGCGCTGTCATTGCCGCTAGGCTCACTGATTGCACTAGAAGAAGCAGACACAGGTGCCTGCGTTACAGATGGCGAAGCCACTGCTGTTGCGTAACTCGGTTGGAACGGCTTGCCATTCCAAACTTTGTCTTCGCGGCGAGAGGTAGGAGTGTCTGGGCCCGATCCAGGTGCCGGGTTTAGCGGTCCAATTGGGCCCGCTGCGGGTGACATATCAGTTGCGGACCCCATAGCAGGGGATCCAGGTGCTCCTGATGGCGCCGACGAGCCATGGGGTCCGGCCGAGGCAGAGCTAGCGCCGGACGGACCGGTTTTCGGGCGAATAGGTGATGCTGTCCACCGCTTGGAGACAGGTTGCAGTTTCGACTCGCCGCCTGCCTGGCCGCCCCGCATGAGATCGAGTCCACCCGTCGATGAAAAGCCCGACTGAGGGCCCGGCTGGCCCCAAGGATGACTCTGGTATGGCGAATAAGTGGGAGAGCTCGAAGGATTAAGCTCTGTCGCAGACTTGGGCCGATTGATCTCCTGACTTAGGCTCCAGGGCGTGAAAGGCTGCTGGCGCTGTCCCAGAGGCGCGAAAGCCTGGGAATAGAGTCCGGATTTCGGCACCGGCGAAATGAAGGAGTTTACAAACGGAGAAGCGCCGGCGCTGGGGGTTTGGGAGGCACCGAGTGACCTAAAACTGCGAAAACGATTCTGAGATGAGCCGGCTGCGGCTGCGTCCGAGGCCTGAGCGGCAGACGAGCCGGCAGGTCCATCGGGAGGCGCAGTGGCATGGCGAGCAGGACGAGCTAAATCAGCAAAATTGTCAAACCGCTCGGCCCTAGTTCCGCTTCCAACCGGCACACCAGCTGATTGCGGTCCAGAAATTATACCAGGAGCCGCACCAGGAGCTCCAGTCGGCGCGTTAGGGGCACCGGCAGCGTCTCCCTCGGGACCTGCCGCCGGGGAGGTCAAGGGAGAAGAGGTCGATCCTAAGGTCTGATCATGGGACGGGTCCAGCCCAGCGTTCGCCCTGATAATGGGCACAAACTCCGGCTGCACTTTGCGGGCAAGGGCCGTTGCGATGGCCGCTTGATCAACGGCGTCCAGCGCCTGGAACCACGCTTCGAGGGTCAGCCACTCGCGCTGCAGTGGCGGACGAGCCAGCGCCGCCAGAAGCACCCGCTCAGCGCTGGCGCCGGAGGCCGGGCCTGCAGCCTCGTTCGCACGAGCCCGCGTCGCCAATGGGCTTTCTATCGGATCCGGGGTCATTGAGAGTACGAATGCCTTAGTCACCCAATAAAAATGTCCAAAGGCTTTAAAGTCTGAGGAGGTCAGCGGCCCAGGGTTTGCAAACTTATTAACACTGAAATTGGTAAAAAGTCTGTGTTTGGGAGGGGGTGTTGCGGTGGGTTTGACAGATAGAGTCCCATTTCGGCTGGATACGGCTAAAGGTCACTACAATGCTAAGATTAAAAACCCGCCAGCTCTACTTGGATATATCTTTAGAAAAAATATATGAAAACAATCCTGGCTACATTCTAAAATACTCTCAGTGAGTTTTTGAGTTTTGGCTAATTTCGCAATTTCAATTGACACCCGCCCCGAATAAGATGAGGGTTTACGTCGTTTTAGTCGTGACGCGTCAAAGGGGGGCGAGGGGGATAAGCAGTGAGATTCAGGCTCTAAAGTCCCAAGAGAATTAAGTGCTCCCCCCCCCCCCCCCCC